>JAJPUD010012914.1:4434-19789 GCA_023553655.1 Myrmecobius fasciatus
CAGATTTGCAGGTGGGGTTTGGGTAACCGGCGGAGAATGCAAGGACACGGGGGTTGAGTAGCAGGGAGTGGAATGCAAGGACACGGGGGTCGGAAGGCACAGATATGGTCTGGCAGTCTCAGGGTGTAGTTAATCAATCAATCCAAAGTTAATGCTTGTCTTTCCTGTGTTTTCACATTCTCAGGGCCCCAACATTGAAGAATTACCCATACATATGTTTTGCAAATAAAAAGTTTTAATAAATTAAAAAAGAGAGAGAAAAGATATATCCCTTTCTATTCCCATTCAATTTTTTTTCCCCAAAAGTCTATATTATACCTAACTTTTCCAAAATTCTATTCACTTTCTTAACTTTTTTCTTCTTTATTTTGAAGTAAGGTTTATTTAGTTTTGATAAAGGGAGCCCACCCTGCCCCCCAGTATAATTTTACAGCTTATTTCTTCTTGCAACAACTTCTGCTCTAGGAATCTGGATGATATATCGCTAGGTGCATATATGCTTAATACTGACATTTCATTATCTATGATACCCTTCAGCAAGATGTAGTTTCCTTCCTTAAATATTTTAATTAGATCAATTCTTCTTTCTTTTCCTTTCCTACTTATCTATAATGTGAAATTAATTTCTATACCAAAATATATGTGATATTCCAAGGTTCAAACAATGTTCATCCCCCTTCCTTCTTTCCCTCAACTGTAATAAGTCTTTTGTGCTTCTTCATCTGATGTACTTTACTCTCATTATAGTTCCCCTTTCCTCTTCTACCAGCACAATCCCTTTTCCATCCCTAATTTTTTTTATTTCATCATAATAAAGTCAACTTATACCTACACACTCTAAGTATACCCCCTCTAACTGCCTTGACAAAGGTACAGTCCTCAGCAATTACATGTATCATCTTTCGATGTAGAGATGTGAACATTTTAACCTTTAAAAAACATAAGTTTTTTTTCTCTTCCCTTTTTCCCTTTTTCTGCTTCCCTTGAGTCTTATATTTGAACAACAAATTTTCTGTTCAGCTTTGTTTTTTTCATCAAAAAATGATTGAAAACCTCCATTTCATTGAATATCGATCTTTTCTCCTAAAAGATAAATGTTTAGTTTTCTTGGATAGTTGATTCTTTGTTGTAGTCCAAATTCCTTTGCCTTCTGGAATATATTCTAGGCCCTTCGATCCTTTAAAGTGGAAGCTGCTAGATTCTGGGTAATTCTGGTTGTGGTTTCTTGATATCTTAATTGCTTCTTTGTGGCTGCTGATAGTACTTTTCCCTTGATCTGTTAATTCTGGAATTTAGCTACAATATTCCTTGGAGTTTTCATTTTGGGGTCTCTTTCAGAAGATGATTCTTTCAATGACTATTTTACCCTCTAGTTCTAGGATATCAGGGTAGTTTTTCTTGATGATTTCTTGAAAGATGTTGTCCAGGCTTTTTGTTTTCTCCATTGTGTCTTTCAAGTAGTCTAATAATTATTAGATTATTTCTCTTGAATCTATTTTCCCAGTCAATTGTTTCCCCAATGGAATATTTTACATTTTCTTCTATTTTTAGGGGTTTTTTTGGATTTTGTTTGACTGATTCTTTTTTTTTAATTTTTAAAGCTTTTTATTTTCAAAACATATACATCGATAATGTTTTTTAACATAGAGTCTTGCATAGCCTTGTGTTTCAAATTTTCCTTCTTTTCCCTCATCCTCTCCCCTAGGTGGCAAACAATCTAATATATGTTATACATGTTAAAATATGTTAAATCCAAAATGTGTAAACATATTTAGATAAATCTTTTGCTGTACAAGAAAAATCACATCAAAAGGGAAAGAAAATGAGTAAGTTTACTTCACCTGAAGCATAATAGATTTTGCTCTTTCCCTTTACCTTCACTCTGTATGTATCACTCTGCTTTAAATGTGTTTCTTGTAAACAACACACTGTAGGATTCTGGCTTTTAATCCAGTTGGCTATCTGCTGCCATTTTATGGGAGACTTCATTCCATTCACATTCACAATTAAAATAACTAATTCTTGGGGCAGCTAAGTGGTACAATGGATAAAGAATCAGCCCTGAAGTCAGAAGGACCTGAGTTCAAAATCTGGCCTCAGACACTTAACACTTCCTAGCTGTGTGACCCAGGGCAAGTCACTTAACCCCAATTGTTGAGCAAAAAAAAAAAAAAGCTAAATTCTGTATTTCTTGTCATCTTATTTACCCTGTTATGCTTTTCTCTTTCCTTTCCCCCTTCCCTCAGTATTTTGCTTTTGATGACCACCTCTCTCAAATAGCCCTTCCCCTTTTTACACCTTTCCCCTAATACTTCTGTTTTCCCTTCTGTTAATCTTTCCCTTTCTTTTTCCCTTTCCCTCCCCTTCCCTATAAGGTAAGACAAGTTTCTTTGGGAAACCAAATATGTCTGATATTCTCTCTTTGAGCCAAACCTGATGAGAATAAGATTCACACAATGCTCATCTCCCTCTCTTCTTTCCCTTAATTATAACAGGTCTTCTTTTCCTCTTCGTGAAATGTAATTTCCCTAATTTTACCTCCTTTTCCCTCTTTTTCCAGTATGATCCCCTTTCCACCCCCTTTTTTCATATTATCATAATAAAATCAAATTATACCCGCATCTCTAAGTATAGCCATAATAAAAATATAGTTCTCAAGAGTTCTTTCCTTTTTATCTTTTTATGCTTCTCCTGAGTTCTGTGTTTGGAGAACAAATTTTTTTTAGTTAATTAGAAAAAGATGAAATTCACCTATATGATTGAATGTTCATCTTCTTCCCTGAAAGATAATTGCTCGTTTTAGCTGAAAAGCTTATTCTTGGCTGTGATCCAAGTTCCTTTGCCTTTCAGAATATCACATTCCAGTTTGACTGATTCTTAATGCCTCATTGAGTCACTCACTTCCATTTGCCCAGTTTTAATTTTTATTGAATTATTTTCTTCAGTTAGCTTTTTTACCTCCTTTTGCATATAGCCAATTATATTTTTAAAGCAGCTGTTTTGTTCATTGGATTTTTTCCATTTCACCAATTCTATTTTTCAAAGAGTTGGTTTCTATTCGATAAACCCAAAGACCCCAGCTTTTGGGATAAATACTCACTATTTGGCAAAAACTGCTGGGAAAATTAGAAACTAGTGTGGAAGAAATTAGGGCTTGACCCATACCTAACACCACATACCAAGATAAGATCTAAATGGGTTCATGATCTAGATATAAAGAGGGACTTTGTAAGCAAGTTAGAGGAACGTAATATAATTTATCTCTCAGACCTGTGGAGATGGGATAAATTTATGTCCAAAGAAGACCTGGAACTCCTAATTGAACACCAGATGGATAATTTTGATTATCTTAAGTTAAAAAGTTTCTGTACAAACAAAACAAATGCAGACAAGATTAGGAGGGAGGCATCAAATTGGGAAATCATCTTTACATTTAATGGTTCTGATAAAGGCCTCATTTCTAAAATTTATAGAGAATTGTCTCATATATATAAGAATTCAAGCCACTCTTCAATAGATAAATGGTCAAGGGATATGAACAGACAATTTTCAGATGATGAAATTAAAACCATCTCTAGTCATATGAAAAGTTGCTCCAAATCACTATTGATCAGAGAAATTCAAATTAAGACAACTCTGAGATACCACTACACACCTGTCAGATTGGCTAAAATGACAGGAAAAGATAACGATGAATGCTGGAGGGGATGTGGGAAAACTGGGACACTAATACATTGTTGGTGGAACTGTGAACGGATCCAACCATTCTGGAGAGCAATTTGGAGCTATGCTCAAAAAGTTGCCAAACTGTGCATACCCTTTGACCCAGCAGTGTTTCTACTGGGCCTATATCCCAAAGAGATCTTAGAGGAGGGAAAGGGACCCACCTGTGCAAGAATGTTTGTGGCAGCCCTTTTTGTAGTGGCTAGAAACTGGAAACTGAAGGGATGCCCATCAATTGGAGAGTGGCTGAATAAATTATGGTATATGAATGTTATGGAATATTATTGCAAAGAGTTGGTTTCTTCAGGATATGTTTTTTACATTTGACTTCATTTTTTAATGAGTTGTTTTCTTTAGTCAATTTCTGTTTACTTTTCCAAACTCTCCTGCAAAGCTCTCATTTCTTTCCTCAATTTTCTTGTAATTCTCTTTTAAAATCCCTTTTAAACTCTTCTAAAAGAATCTTTTGGACTAGAGACCCAATTCATACCTCACTTTGAGGCTTCATCTAGAGACATTTTGCCTTTGCTGTGCTCTTCTGGGTTTGTGTTCTGTTCTTCCCTGTCTCCATAGCAGCTAGTTCTCAAAGATCCAAACTGACTTTTAAAGAGTGAGGTCTGCTCCTAAGGTACAGGGGAGATTGTCCTGAGCTTGCTGTATATTGATTGCACTGGAGTAAGGGGGATGCTGCAGGCTTCCCCACTGTGCTGAATAGGTTTGGTCAAGTCCTGCCTGAAATGCTGGGGTTTGCGGGCTTACTATTTGCCTTCTGTAGTTACTCTGGAGATCTCAAAGCTAGCCTAATAATCCACTGGCCTTCTGAATCAGAACAGGATAGCCAATGCTGCTGTACTTGGCTAAAAGCCTCCTGCTAAATTCCCCACACCAGGCCTCTCTGCCCTAGGCATCCTTGCCCCGCATTTGCACTGGGCCACATTCTTTCCTGACCAATTGAGAAAGACCTTTCCTCAGGTTTTTTCTCTTTAACTTCCCATACCAGATTTCTTCCCTGCTCTGATAATGTGACCAGTGCCCCTAACTCTCTGTGACCAACCACCAGTGCTCCTTTCCACCTTAGAAACTCAATGCAGGGCTGTGTAGGTGCAACAAACTTGCTGTACCCAGCTCTACCCAGTACCAACAAAGGATCCTCTCTAATCTGTTTCTGGGCATCTGTTTAATCCCCTTCCCATCTATGATCTGAAAGCTCCCAAAGCTACGGCTATGACTGCTATTGCTCCTGATTTCTACCCAGACTTGTCTACCTCTTAAGTGTTATTAAGTTGGAAAAATATCATACCACAATTTTTTGTTGGCTCTGGTGCTCCAAAATTTGATTTGAAACATTATTTTAAAGTTGTTTGGAGGAAAATATTGGGAGAAATTGACTGCCTCTAATCTGCCATCTTGGTTCTGCCCAAAAAATAACAAAATATTTTTAAGGAGAAAGAGACTTTATTAAGAAAATACTGGCAAATACTAAATAATGAACAATAACTGATTGTGAACTACAAACTCCAACAATCACTTGTATGAAAGACTACTAATACTTGTTGAGATGATCTTCTCATAGTGTAGTCTCTAATGCTCACTTTCTGGTAAATTCTACAGCTCAGATTGAAAGTTTTTTCTTCACTAGCAGAAAATATTCTTAACAGCATACAGTACATGAACAAAATTCAGAAGCCACAGGAGAGAAATAACAGCTATTCTCTGATAAATCCTCTAAAAGCTATACATGTATTTTGGTAAGCTATTTTCTTGGTTTTCAATAATAGATACAAAGTTCTATGGAGAACATTTTAGAACTGACTGTTTGCAGTCATACTGTTCGATTTCGACTCTGTTCTTGCTACTAATTGGCAATCATTTGATTATAGTCTTGAACCAATTCCCTGGGATGCTCATGAACATCCAGTTCCATAAACCCTTTATTCCAATGCTTTAGCCCCTGGCTTCCAACATTCTAATGAAATTGCTAGGATGATCAATGACTTCATTCCAGTCCACTTAGTCATTTCTTGGAGGTCCAGAATACTTGGTTTTATGCTACCTCTCCGACATCTCAGGATAAAGCAATGGTACCCCAAAGTTCTGAGAAGCGTAGGTTGCCCTAGTCTAAGCATTGCTTCACCTTTGTGGGAGAATGAAGGAGCTCCATTCTTATTGTCTTTCTCCAAGCAAAATGGAATGTAGACTATACAGAGGAAACTAGGAGACTGCCTTCTTGTGGGCCTGCCCCAGAGCAGGCTTTTGATGATTTTCTTTCCTATTGTCTGTCATCTTTTGGAATGGAAAAAGTCATTTATAGTACTTTCTCACTGAATTTCTTGATCACTATTATTCTAGTGTGAATTCCAAATTTTTTCTAAACTAACTACATGAGAAATGCCTCCATTTGGGTAGTCATGCTGACCAAAAGTGAAATTCGGTGGTCTTACTACTTTATCTCCACTATTTGGGGCATTTAACTACCTTACTCCTAGAAATTCTCCTGTCTTACCTTCCACAGACACTGCACATCTCTTCTTTTGTTTAAAGTTTAGCATCTACTTCTTTGGATGCCTCAAAATATATATAGTAAATCAAAACAAATTTTCATCTTAGCCAGGAAAACAAATATTTGTCTTGTTTATGCTGAGTTCTTCACCCTTCTCTTAGGAAGTGAGAAGAATATTTCACCAATATCCCACTGGAACCATGGCTGGACACGATATTGCTAAAAATGCAGTGCACAGTATTACATCATATATGTACACCATAACTTGTTCCCTACTTCCCTAATTTATGAGCACTCCCATACATTCCCAATCTTTGCCATCTCAAATTTACATCCTTCAAGTCTGTTTTGTTTAAGACTAATCCTTCCTTTAATCTACCTTCCAAATTTCCCTCCCTTTCCCTCTTATTTCCCTGTTGAATGAAATGTGTTTTTGTACTCATTTCGTACTCATATACGTGTGTATATTCTTCCTTTCTTTGACCAGCTCAGATGAGAGTCAGATTCAAGTGTCAGTTACTCCCCCTCAGCCTCTACTCTGTACTATTTGTACAGATATTTACTTGTGCTCTTGGAGATTATGATGAAAAATTCCCCTTCCCCTTCTTTTTTTCTATCCCATGCCCCCCAAAGTGTATTCCCTTTGTCCCTGATTTCCATTTTTTCCTTAATATCTTCAATATGCAACAGAATTATTACTAAATCTTGTCTAATTAGACTTTATCTATGAACTCTGATGATGACAAGGTTCAGAAGGGACACATGTATCAACTCCCCACAACTGAATGTCAGCAGTTTTTTTTTTTGTTTAGTCCTTTGCCAATGTTCATTCATGTTTACCTTTTTTATTTTGTCTTCATTCCTCTGTTTCAATTTCAAAGTTTCTTTGAAGCTCTGGTCTTGTTAGCAGGAATGTTTGGAAGATCTCTTTCATTAAAGGGCCACTGCATTATAGTGAGTTTTTCTGGGTAAATTATTCTTAGCTATAAGCTCAGATCATCTGCTTTATGGAATATTATATTTCAAATTCTCCAGTCTTTTATAGTGGTGTCACTATTTGGTCCATCCTAACTTTTAGGACATATATAATTTGGGCAGAGTTTTGTACCTCTTTTACCATGCAATTAATTCCTTCTCCAATTCTTTCTTCGATGACTCTCATTTCTCTTCCATGTTTTTCCTCAAGTATTCTCATTCCATTTAATCTAGAAAAGTTTGTGTTCAATATCTATTTTTTCCTTAGGTTAGCTTGTATGCACTTTGGAGTTATTTTCTTCTTTGGCATTTCTGTCTCCCTTGAGTTTCTTTGCCACTTTACTCGATCATCATGGTGTGGTTTCTTTTTTGTCTGCCCATTCTTCCAGGCTATTTCCTGACTTCAGATAATAAATACTGTTTCCTTGGGGTAATATATGTTCCATTATTCTAGTATCTCAGGGACAAGCTGGGAACCAATAAGCTTTCAGGGTCTCTAAGTCATCTACTAGGGCAAAGTCTGAAAGTCAACCCCCTGGTCTGAATCTCTAAGTTTTTGACCTGAGTTTAGATCTGTGCAAGAGCTATAAGATACCAATCAAGGGCTGCCTGGAAAGCTCTGTTCATTCAAAGCAGCAGAACTTTAGGTTTCCGTTTGATCTGGGATTCTGGACTCGGTCATTTTTTCTACAGGCTGGGCTGACCACTACAAGTGAAACTCTGCTCTGCCTTGGAGTGGGAGCCACAATGCTGCCACTGGTTCTGACATACCCAGGGCCTCCATATCCAGGAATGCCATTCTCCTGAATAAGTTCCCTTCTCAATCTACACAGGATCTGTGGCCCAGCACTGGGCAGTGGCATCTGTCATGATACTCTGCTTTCACTCAGGTGAGTCCTATGAGAGTCTGAAACAGCCTCTAACTCTCCCTGGGGGGGTGAAGCCTCTCCCTGGGGGCTGGAGCATCCTGCATGGCCTGATCCTGCCCTAACACTATCTCCAGTGCCCACAGATCTCCCCAGGACAAGCTAGGCTGGACAAAGGACTCCCTGGGACTTTTTCTGGGATTTCCTCATCAGGATCAAATTTGTCAGGAGGAGTTTGTATAAGGGAACTAACTGCCTACTAGGCTTCCCATCATTCTACAATCTTGACTCTACCTCCCTATTATTATTATTATTATTTTTTGCTGAGGCAATTGGGGATTAAGTGACTTGCCCAGGGTCACACAGCTAGGAAGTGCTAAGTGTCTGAGGCCAGATTGGAACTCAGGTCTTCCTGACTTCAGGGCTGGTGCTCTATCCACTGTGCCACCTAGCTGCCCCATTATTAAAATTTTTCTAATGGAAATGTGCTTTGGGAAAACAAAATGTGTACTGTATACAATTTCTTCCTTTAATTTCTGGAGATTTGTGGGGGAGGGTATGATTCTTACCTTTAAATTTCAGAAAAGTGTGAAGATGGCAGAGTAGGTTGGTAAATTGGTAATTTAATAAATTGGTTGGTAAAAGCTGTCCAGATTTCCCCCACAAACAAAACAAATTTGTATCTCAGGGCAAACATAGACTGATAAAAAATCAAGAAATCTTGAATTGGGGTCCTCCAGGTACAACCTGAAAAAATCTGAAGACAGATACCAGGCTGAGAATTAACCTGTGTGAAAGTAGAAACCTGGGCTAGTAGAAATAAGTCAGGAGCCCTTGGGGCTAGCTGGGCTTGACTGAAACTTGCACAAGAAGCACAGAAACTTTGACCTCTTGGGGAGTCGGGAGAGTCTAAGTGCTGCTGAGACCTGGGCGAAAAAAAACCAGCACATCTGTGAGTGTGGATACAGTGAGGCAGGGATGCTGCTGACTTCCGGCACTTGCTGGAGGAGGGAGTTCTTGGTTTGGGGTTCTAGATCAGAAGGGAGAGTTGAAGTAAAGATAGAGACACTATCCTCCCTGATATTCTGCCAGGTACATGACAATGTTATGCTTTGTATTCCTTTTCTGTTTTTCTTGTTCTATTTTTTTTATAAAATGAATTTTAAAAATTTTATATAGTAAAAAAAATGGTTCAGAAAAGTCACAAGTTCTGAGTGAATTCTTTTCATCATTTCAGGTTCTCTTGCATTCATCTCTACATCCAGATAACTGGTTGTGACGATGCTAAAGTAGCCAGGGCCCTTGAAGGGGAAACAGAAGATAGCACATGCCTGGCAAATGAAACTTCCACTACCATCTCTTCTCAGATCCCAGTGAAGATAGATTAGTTCAGGGCATTGGACCTAAGAGTCTTGAGGACAGCCAGACTTCCAGCCCCCTGCCTACCATCCTGGAAAGCAGAACCTATGAGGATGCAGTCCAGGGATCACTCCTGCTGGAGCTGCAGTCACAGCTCCTGGTGATCCAAAGAGGAAAATCCTTGCTACTGAAGTTCTCAGAACAAGCAGACAGTTGAACATCAGAAGGTGATAGGATTCTATCAGTGGAAATGACATTAAAGAGGCAGCGGCACCATCTGCTTTGGCATTGCACCCCAGGATCCTGGGATCTTTCCATGTGAATTTCAAGTGAAACTTTCTGTGTGCTATCACCCATTAAGTGAGCTCCTGGAGAGCAGGAAGCAGCTAATTTTTCTATTTGTGTACCCAAGATTCAACACAATGCTTGATGCATCAGAAGCACTTAATAAATGCTTTATTCATTCATTTAAACAAGGGGACTTGCTATTTTTTTTCTTTTTAAGGGGAAGAAAATAGTTTTTGGTTGCAGAGAAAAATACAATCTATCTTCCTTTTCAGAGTAGAAACATGGGAGACTACTAATCTAAAAATAATGGTTATGCCAGACATGGATTCTGTACCAAATGTTTTTACTTATTTTTCTTTGCTCATGTAAAGACAAAAGATATCAGTTAATTTTAGAGGGAAAAAAGAAATTTTACTGATGCTTTTTGTTTGTTATTTCAATCAATTCTAGATATACTCAAACCTACCTTCTATATGCCAACTGAGCCTTCTCCTTTAATAGCCAAACAAAAAATAACCAACAGAGCAACAGCAGCTATGACAATGTACACAGGATTGTGAGAGCCCTGAAATCCTCTCCACCCAAAGTTAAATGAAATGAAGGAAAATTTTATTAGGACCTATTGCCAAGCTCTATGCTAAGTACTTTATAAATCTTATCTCATTTGATCCTCAAAACAATCTTGAGAGGTGTTATTAAAACCCTACTTTTACAATTGAGGAAACTGAGGCAGACAAAGGTTAAGTGACCAGTCCAGGATCACACCATCAGCGTCTGAGGTTGGATTTAAACTCAGGTCCAATGCTCTATTCATCATACAAGATTTAAACTCAGGTCCAATGTTCTATTCATCATACAACCAGCTGCCACTCTAAAAATCATTATAACACAGATATAGTGATCTACAAATCTTTTCAGAAAATGTAATTTATATGTATAGATTTGGATGGAAAAACAAGGGAAAAACACATGGCATGGCCTAGGTTAAATTTTCCTGTCACTTTTTCTTGTCCTTGAAGTGGGACTAGTTAATCTTGAATTATTCAAAAGACCATACTTCTTCCCCTCCTTTTTAATTAAATTAAACTAAACTAATAGTTTTCAACATTAAGAGTGTCCTGGGAAGATAACATAAATATGTACTGATATGTTTGTCTTAAATATAAAATAAACATACCTCTCCCATTTGCTGTTCAATCATTTGACAAGCAAGTTCTTCTGTGGGTGCCATGATCCAAAGTTACCAGAATGAACTGCCACAGAAGGAAAAGTCTTATAAGAAATGTTTATGAGGCAATCATACTTGACTTAAACTCATACACAAGAGCATATACACAGTAAAGAGAAGTTCAGATAAGGTAAGATAAATTAGTCACAATTGAATTAAATGATAAAATCCTACCAAAAAACCACATAGATTTCTGCACTGGGGCTCCACAAATTTAAAATAAAATATGAAAGCTAGGTGCTCCTTTAAGGTACTAACCCAAGAAAAAAAATTAAATCTTAGTATTTAATACATTTGGTTTATACAAATAAATTTTTTACTGACAACTTATAAATAGGATTTTCTAACATTCTGAGGCTAAGATCAATCAATAGAGAATTTATTAAATGCCAGGTACTATGCCAGGTGTTGGAATTAAGACAAAAATGAAATTGTTCTGACCTCAAGGTGTTTAGATTTCAAAGGAGTAAATAGCACATATACACACAAACAAATAAATACAAGGAAATGGGGAACATGGAGTAGACCACCAATGTAAGAGAAATCAGCCTTTTTTTATTTAAGAAGTATGATATATAATTCTATTAGAGATAGCCTCCTAGATCAGGATTTTGCTAACTTTCAACACAGCTAGTTATCTTTATGACTTTATGAATTAATTTTATTCATTTCAAAATATTATATGGAGAAGGAGACCACAGAATTCACCAGACTGACAAAAGTTTATGACAGAAGAAAGGTTAAGATCTGCAGACCTAGAAATTCCATGAACACTTCAAGGTTAACAAGCTCCAAACTGAGTTCTACCTGACTCTGATTTACTAGTGATACTCACCTTCATTACCCAGGCAAACAGAGCTGAAGTTTGTTTTTGATTCCTCACCTTCCTACCCCTTCTGTCACCAAGGTTATACTTTACAATCTCTCACAACTCTCTCCTCCCTCCTATCATCCCCTTCACCTTACACAAAACCCTGCGTACATCACTGTGAACCTAAACTATTACCCAAGTCTCCAAACAGATCTTCCTGAAGATGCTATTCCCATCTCCACTCCAAACCATTCTACCCTCCACCTCTCTGCTAGACTTATTTCCTGCACAGACCTGATCATGTCAGTTCTTATAAATAATAATAATTTTTTAAAACTTATTCTTTTTTGCTTTTTGAATAAAGTTCAAATTCAACTTTTGTGCCCAGTATTCAAGGCCCTCTAATATCTGGCACCTCCCTATCTGTTCAGTTTTATTTTACACTATACCTACTCCCTCCATGAGGCAGCCAGATTAGACCAGTAGCAATGCCCTGTACTTTCTAATGGCTGTGTCCTCATGTTGCTCCTCATGGCACCACCCTCCCCACTTGCTGAATTCTAACCATCCATTAAAGTCCAATTCAAAAGATACCCAAGTTAAGTGTGAGACCATCTTAGTGAATTCAATTTTGTGGCCAAGAATGACTCTCTTCAGTCCTGAAAGAACATGTAGTAACAACTACTGGGACACTCTCATGGACAATAGAAAACACTCTCCTAGAGAAAAGTCAATATTGTAATAACAAAAGAACTCACCATGTCAAAACAGAACTCATTATCCTTTCTAAAACCCACCCTTCTCCCCCACTTTACTACTCCTATCTCAATCACACTATTTTTTTCTCTCTCACAAGTTCACCACCTTGGATGGACCCACAAATTCTCACTCTCCCTCGCCCCAAATATCCAATCAATTTCCACATCCTGCTATCACTATTCCCATAACATGTCTTTACACACATGGACAGGATTTTAATCCAGGTGCCCATGTATTGTCACTAAAAGTGGCCATTTAATTAGTCCCCCTGCCTGAAGCCTATCCCTACTCTAAAGTATTCCACACAGTTGTCAAAATCCTCTTCCTAAAGTCCAGATCTGGGCGGGTCATGTTGAACTCAATAAAGTCCAGGAGTTCTCTATTATCTTTATGATAATAGAATAAAATATAAACTCCTTTTTCATTTCCTTCTCATAAAATTCTCTATCTTCAAGATACAACGCAAGTACTATCTTCTATAAAGACTTTATTTAAAATAATTATTCTGGGGGCAGCTAGGTGGTGCAGTAGATAGAGCACCAGCCCTGAAGTCAGGAGGACCTGAGTTCTAATCTAGTTCTCAGACACTTACCACTTCTTAGCTGTGTGACCAGTGGCAAGTCACTTAACCTCAATTGCCTCAGCGTAAAAAAAAAAATTCTGAACCTACACATCAAAAAGGACATTTCTCTAAACACAGCAAAATACACAAAAAATTCTCTAAGAAATTTCTGTGTCACTTGGCTTGTTTTTCTATAGTATAGAATAAATTCTATATTATTTTCAAAACTTGTTTATGTTTTCCTATGAGCTTCTACACATTTTAAAAATACTTCAATGGTTCCACTTTTTGGCATCACGACTATTAACTTTTCTCCCCATCTCCCCTCACCCTAAATTAAGAAATGATTTTTAAAAAGTTTAAAAGCACTTGCCTAAAAGGATATTCAAGCAAAAATTTTTAAAATTTATTAAAATTTATTTTTATTAAAACTTTTTATTTGCAAATATGTGTGGGTTATTCTTCAAGGTTAACCCTTACAAAGCTTTCTGTTATAAAATTTTCCCCCCTATTCCCTACCCCTCCCCTAGATGACAGGATATCTACTACATGTTAATTATGTTAAAATACATGACAAATCGAATATATGTATACATATTTCCACACATCATTTTCGTGCAAGAAAAATCTTATCTACAAGAAAAAAAAATCAGAGAAAGGAAACACAATGCAAGCAAACATCAATAGAGAGCATGAAAATGTTATGTTGTGGTCCACATTTCACATCCCTCTCTCTGGGTGTATATGGCTTTCTTCACCAAACAATTGGAACTGGTTTGAAACATTTCATTGTTGAAGAGAGCCATGTCCATCAGAATTGATCATCATATAGTATTTATTGTTGCCGTGAATAATGATCTCCTGGTTCTGTTCATTTCACTCAGCATCACTTCATGCAAGTCTCTCCAGGCCTCTCTGAAATCATCCTGTTGGTCGTTTCTCACAGAACAATAATATTCCATAACATTCATATATCATAATTTGTTCAGCCACTCTCCAATTGATGGGCATCCTTTGAGTTTCCAGTATCTAGCCACTACAAAAAGCGCTGCCACAAACATTCTTGCACATGTGGGGCCCTTTCCTCCCTTTAAGATCTCTTTGGGATATAAGCCCAGTAGAAACACTGCTGGGTCAAAGGGTATGCACAGTTCGATAACTTTTTGAGCATAGCTCCAAATTGCTCTCCAGAATGGTTGGATCCGTTCACAGTTCCACCAACAATGTATCAGTGTCCCAGCCTTCCCACATCCCCTCCAACATTCATCATTATCTTTTCCTGTCATTTTAGCCAATCTGACAGGTGTGTAGTGGTACCTCAGAGTGGTCTTAATTTGCATTTCTCTGATCAATAGTGATTTGGAGCAACTTTTCATATGACTAGAAATAGTTTTAATTTTATCACCTGAAAATTGTTTGTTCACATCCTTTGACCATTTATTGATTGGAGAATGGCTTGAATTCTTATAGATATGAAATGATTCTCTATAAATTTTAGAAATGAGACCTTTATCAGAACCCTTAAATGTAAAGATGATTTCTCAATTTATTACTTCCCTCATAATCTTGACTATATTGGTTTTGTTTGTACAGAAACTTTTAAACTTAATGCAGTCAAAATTATTTTCACTTAAGAGTTCCAGTTCTTCTTTGGACATAAATTTATTCCATCTCCACAGGTCTTAGAGGTAAACTATACTACGTTCCTCTAATTTACTTATAATATCACTCTTTATATCCAGTTCGTGAACCCATTTAGATCTTATCTTGGTATGTGGTATTAGATGTGGGTCAAGCCCTAATTTCTTCCACACTAGTTTCCAATTTTCCCAGCAGTTTTTGTCAAATAATGAATACTTATCCCAGAAGCTGGAGTCTTTCGGTTTGTCAAACACTAAATTGCTATAGTTATTGCCCAGTTTGTCCTATAATTCTATCCTATGCCACTGATCAGCTACTCTATTTCTTATCCAGTACCAAATGGTTTTGATGACTGCTGCTTTATAATATAGTTTTAGATCTGGTACAGCAAGGCCACCTTCATCAGCCTTTTTTTTTTCATTAATTCCCTTGAAACTCTTGACCTTTTGTTCTTCCAAATGAATTTTGCTACTATTTTTTCTAGATGTGTAAAACAATTTCTTGGGAGTTTGATTGGTATGGCACTAAATAAGTAAATTAGTTTGGGTAGTATTGTCATTTTTATTATATTCGCTCGGCCTACCCATGAGCATTTGATGGTTTTCCAATTGACTAGGTCTGATTTTATTTGTGTGGAAAGTGT
>JAJPUD010012915.1:4534-18630 GCA_023553655.1 Myrmecobius fasciatus
GAGAGAGAGAGAGAGAGAGAGAGAGAGAGAGAGAGAGAGAGAGAGAAAGGAAGAGAGAGAGAGAAGGAGGAGGAGGAGGAGAGGGAGAGGGAGAAAGACCCTGGGCAATGTGAGCTTCAAAGCAGGAACACCTAACTCCCCCAAGGAAAGATGAAGCTGAGTCATTTATCCCCTGAGTCCTGGCTCGCTGGGGGCTTTGCCAGCAGAGGGGCACTATCTAAGGCAACCACACTAATTAAAACATTGGCTGCCCCGCCCTCCCCAGTCACACCTCACTACCCACACAAATTACATTTGATAGTTTTTTTTAATTTATTTACTGTGTCACTTGTAATTAAATCTGTAATCATTTGTCTGAGGTGGGGGTGATCCCCCATTTCCTAACTCAGGGTGCCTGTGTGTGGGTGTATGTGTTTGTATACTTAGGACCTGGTGAGGAGGCAGGAAAGGGTAAAGAAGGAAGTCAGCTCAGGCAGCAGTAGGGAGATCACTGAAGTTGGCAAGCTGCTTGGTAGGGGTGCATGTGCCTGTGCGTGGGAGGATGTATGTGTATACATCTGTGTGTGTGGGCAAGGGCATCTGGGGAGGGGGGTGTGGATGGTGGGGGGAGTGTATATTGTGTACTGTGTGTGTTCAAAGCTTTGGGTGCTGTGAGCCTTAATGTATCACTGTGTGAGATTTAACATTTATAAGCACATGCATGTCAGCAAGGATCTTCTCCAGTCTTCAATGTTGTCTTGTGTAGGTGTACTATTATATGTGTAAATGTATGGGGAGAGGGTGACACTGGTATTGAGGGTGTGAATATAACAGCCATTAGACCTGAATGAGTAAAATCAAGGGACCCAACATGTTTCTCTGGACTGCCTCTGATCCATAGAAAAAATCATCAGAGGACTTCAAATTAAATGCAATTTAACTTGGGTCTCTTTTTTTTTCTCCTTAAAGAGAAATTAAAAAAAAAAAATACTACTCAGAGAATGTCAAGCTTTATCCAGGGAGCCACATCAAACAACAAAATACATATTGGCCATATACATGACCTGGGGCAAAGTCCTTCTCTGCTCCAGGCTTCAGCTTCTTCAATTGTTAGATGAAAGGGTGAGCTAGGCTAGGTGAGTTTTCTGGTCCCAACAAGCTCTAACGATCTGTGAGACTGGTTAACTATTGATCACAATTTTTTGACTGCTCTAAAGA
Source organism: Myrmecobius fasciatus (assembly GCA_023553655.1). Classification (NCBI taxonomy): domain Eukaryota; kingdom Metazoa; phylum Chordata; class Mammalia; order Dasyuromorphia; family Myrmecobiidae; genus Myrmecobius; species Myrmecobius fasciatus. Next base: position 5,732 of record JAJPUD010012915.1, read on the forward strand.
CTGAAACTTCCAGAGGTTTGAGTCTGAATGAGACGATCAGAAAAGTACATCCTAGAATGACTTGGTCTCGGTGCTACCATTGGCACTGTAGGGTAAAATTACACTAATGGTTCCCAGCCCATGTGTGGTTGTGTAGAACTGATTCCCCCAAAGGCAGGGCTAAAATGGGATTAAGGTTTTGTGGAACTGTAGGATTCCACGAGCAAACATGCTGTGTGATCTGGATGGAGGGTGTGAGAGAATACTTGAAATAGTGTAATATTGTGGAAAGAGCATTAAATTGGGAGTCCAGTCCTCACTCTGCTATCTATTGCCAGTGTGATTCTGGACAAGTCTCTACCCTCTCTGGACCTCAGTTTCCCCATCTGTAAAATGTAAGGTTTGGACTAGAGAGCCCCTGTGATCCTATGCTGGGTGACTAATGAAGCTTCCTTCGATGGTCTTGGGTGAACGTGTGTCCCTCTCCTGATCTTGATGGGGTGAGTGGAGAGAGTGCATGAGATTTGCTTGGCAAAAGAGAAATTCTGCATTTCAAATGGAGAACAATCTGCCTGAATCTGGAATAAACAGCACGGGCAGTGACAAGGTCAGGGTTTAAGCTGAAATGAGGTTTAGGAGACAGTTTATGACTATGGTCAGGTTCATCTGAGACCAATGAACAGGTTTTCTCCCTTACCATCTGCATGTCTAACACCTGTGGGTTCGTATGAGAATCTGTGGCTATAAGCTTGTTTGTTTGCGTGATGGGGAAAGAATCTTGGCTTTTGATTCAGAAGACCTAAGTGGTGGTCCCAAAAACTCACTGGGTAAGCCATTTCCCATAGGTGAGCGTATTTCTTCAGTCATAAGAGTGGGAGAGTAAACCCTGCTCTGCTCCTCTCGTGGGGAGGAGACCATAAAAGAGTAATTGTGAAAAGGCTTTTTGAACAGTGAAGTTCTTGTGTTATACATACATGAGATTATTCTTACTACAGACTTCATTGCCAAATTATGCATCTGAGGCTTGGATACACATTCATCAGGAGTGTGTCTGTGGATATAGAGCGAGTGTGTATGTGTGTGTGTGTGTCTGTGTAAATGCTTAGCCATGTATATCTTTGTTGAGCCCATCTGTAAACACAATAGGTGTATATATGCTCATGTGTCTGTCCTTGAACTATTTTCTGACCTAGGACTTCCCTAGCCTCAGCCCCAGCCCCGGTTCAGTACCCCACTGAGCCACATGATTCTGCTCCCATCCCCTCCTCTCCACCCAATGCTCCCAGCCCCAGCTGATTAATCATGGAGCCCAGTGGCTTCCAGCTTATCAGCTGCCTTAATAGCTGAATAATTCCAGTACCATCATCAGAACCTTAATTGCTTTCATGCCAGACCGGTGGCCTCTAGTGCATGTTGAATAGGTTGAGCTCCCTGGAATCAGTCTCACTTTTCTCTGGAGCAGGCTCAGGGAAGCAAAAAGTCTCAGGTGTAAAGGAAGAGGTATCTTGATTTCTTTTCCCTATGCCTTAGATGCTGCTTGATCCACAACATGCTGGATTCTCAGAACTTTGACCATTAACTAACCCCTTATCCTCAGCCCCAAAATGAGTCCAACCCCAGTAATAATCTGAGCCCTGACCTCCATCCACCCCTTCATAGGAAGCAGGGATGAGCTTCTAAGTGTTCTTATTAGCAGAGTTGGAATAGACCACGTCCCAGTCCCCAGGGAACTCACAATCTGGGAGGAGAAAACAAAGGGTCTCCTGGCTCCCCTCTCAGAGACTTCAAAGTGTGGGGAAAATGAACCCTACACAGAAAAGAACAGCCAAGTAGTACAAACTACCCTATGCTGATATGAGCACAAATGCCATAGGAATTCAGAGAAGGGAGATTTCTTGGTGGTTTAAGGAAGTCAGGGAAGGCTTCCTGGAAGAAGTGGGATTTTCTTAGGCCTTGAAGGACAAGTAGGCTTTGAATAGAAAGATGACTGAGAACTGGGTAAGGAAGGAGAAGTATATGAGTAGAAAAGAACATTAGCAATGTCTCAGAGGTGGGAATGAACCTGGCATATGTAGGGATCCGTGAAGAGAGTGTTGGGGAGTAAATCAGAGAGACTGGAAAACAAGTTGGAGCCATGTTATAGAGGCTATAAATAACAAATTGAGGAGTTTGAGTGGGGTCCCATAAGCAGTGGGAGGCCCTTGTAGATTCTTTAGAAGGAGTATGATACGGTGAGATTTATGGCTGTATAAGATGATTCTGAAGGAGCACAGGACAGGATGCTGGAGGCAGGAAGGCTACCCAAAGGGTAGGTATGGTCATCCAAAAGTTGTTCATTCCTCACGTGTCCCCCAGGTCCTACTCAGCCCTACTGTGTGGGATGGGGTTGGAGTGCTCACAGCCCTTTCCCTCCTCTGTCCACAGCCACAGTGATCCTGAATGAGCTCAACTGGACAGAAGCCCTAGAGGATGTATTTGTAGAGAACCGAAAGGAAGATCCATCACTGCTGTGGCAGGTTTTTGGCAGTGCCACGGGAGTCACCCGATATTATCCAGGTGGGTATCTGGGAAGATAAGGACCTCAGCCCCAGGGACTGTTCCCCATCCTTGAATAGATCAACCCAAAAGTAAAACCAGAGGTCAATTCCAGAAATCCTATGCCCATTCTATTGTCATCCTTTTGTCCTCTCTCTGCCTATCCTGGCATATGGAGATATGAAATCTGGCCAGTCTTTTACTTGAGGGCATGGAGAGGGCATGGCTTTTAACCCTAGTACTTCTGTTTTCTAAGATCCTCTCCTTGAAGTCAGCTCTCTCCTCTAACAAAGGGTCCAGAGCTTAACCCCACGATGTTCTTTGGCTAATGATCCTTTCCCAAACCCCAGAACTCTCAGCCTCTTTCTGCTCCCCTTGCCCCACAGCTACTCCTTGGAGAGCACCAAAAAAGATTGACCTGTATGATGTCCGCCGAAGACCCTGGTGAGTGTGGGGCACTCGGGGGTGGACAGGGAGTATGAGGAACCTGTCTGACCACACTGGGTCAGAGTGGCTGGATCCCTCATGTCCTACCCCATTCTCTGCCTTTTATCCCTGAAGCAGCAGCATAATCCCCCAGCCCTCTCTCTCTTTTTGTCCTCTCCATTCACTCCATTTACTTCTCTTTTTTTGCCTACTTCTTCCTCCTTTTCATTCCTTCCTTTCCCCTCTCTGCTTCCCTTTTTTCCCCTTTACTTTTCTTCTTCTTCCTTCCCTCTTTCTGTCTCTCATTCTCTCTACCTCCCTTCTCAATTCAATTCATCCAACACACATTATTAATTTTCTAAAGTATATTCACCTCTTAATCCCATTCCTTTTAGTCTCTCCTTTCTTCTTTCCTCTTTGCCTCTCTCCTTTTCTAACTGCTATTCTTTCTATTCTTTCCCCCTTTCATTCTCTCCTTTGTTCTCCCCCCACACTCCTTCCCTTTTCTACCTAACTTCTTTCTCCCTCTCTTATCCTCCCTCCTTCTTCATCTCTTTTTCTTATGCTATTCCTCCTCCTCAATTCAACAAGTATTTAAATACCTATTATGTGCTCTCTCTTACTCTCTCTCTCTCTCTCTCTCTCTCTCTCTCTCTCTCTCTCTCCCCCCTCTTCTCTTCTCTCTCCTGCTTTCACCTTTTCTTTCTCTGTCACTCTTCTCCCATACTCCCCTTTATCTTTTTCTTGATGCCTCTTTTTTTGCTTCCCTTTCTTCTCTTCTCATTTGTCCCTCCCTATCATCTTCCCCTCCTTTTCTCTCATTCTTCCTTCTTTCCTCTCTTTCTCTCCTTCCCTATTTTTATTCTCTTTCCTTTGCTCTCATTCTCTCCACCTTCCTCTCACTATTTTACTGTCTCTTTTTCTCCCTCATTCTTTCTTCCTCCCTCTCCTTCTCCCCTTTTCCCCCTTGCCTTCTTCTCCCTCCCCTTGTCTTCCTCTCCCTCTCTCTGTCCCCTTCTCCCTCTATGATATCCCAGCCCTCTGAGCAGGGAGCAGCCAACTCTGTCCAATTTTCATTTCACACATCGTTGCCACTGGAAAATGGATACAATAACGCAGGCGGGGGCACCCAGGCTGCAGCTTTCCATCCTCCCCCTCCCCACAATTCTCATCTCCATTCCTACCATCTAGACCTATCTAGCCTCTCTCTTCTTTCTTTCCTTTCTCTGGAGGAAGGGGCAGAAAATAATCCAAAATGAGAAAGGGATTTCCCAGGGGCTATGTTACCTCTCTTTAACAAAGCTAAACCAGCCTAACCATCATCACCCACTCCCTTTTGCTCTAATCAGTGGCCACATGGACAAGTACTATGTGAGTGTCCCCATTATCTCACAATCCCTCTATGAAACCAAGAAACCATGAGTTGGGCTCCAAAGTTACTCCAAAGCTTTCTTTGTGGGGAGAGGGAAAAATTAGAGGGAAGAAGTTAGCCAGAGGAAAAGAGCCTTTGGGGAAACCTGCAGAGGAGATATTCCACCATACTCCTTGTCCATGACAAGGAAACCAGGAGTTTGCAACTCAGTTTTAAAAACCAGACATTGGGAGCTGGAGAACTGAGAGGCTAGGAAGACTGTTCTCTCACCTCCCACCTAGAATAGAGCATTCACTCCCTGAAATCCTCCTTTTGTCATGTCAATTCCTGAGTTGGTCCAAAACAGCAACAACAACAACAGTGATAATTTATATAACATTTTATAGTTTACAAAACACTTTACAAATATCATCTCATTTTATCCTCATAATAGTCCTGGGAGGTAGGTGTTATTGCTATTTCCATTTTACAAATAAGGAAACTGAGGCAGAGGTTAAGTGAGTTATCTGGGGTCATACTGTTTGTGTCTAAGGCTGAATTTGAACTCTGATCTTCCTGACTCCAGGATTATATTCTGTACCACCTAACCAAGGAACCCCAGGACTAAACACATTAGGGGAGACAAAATGAGCTTCTTGAGAGCAGGGACAAGGGTTTGGCCTTTCTTTGTACCCCCAGCACTTAGCACAATGATTGATACAGAGGAGGGACTCCTGATTTACAGGGAGGTTACTGACCAACCTCCCAGACAATCGATGTGGAGTCTGTCCCCTGAGTGGGAAGCTCTACCAATCCCTGTTACTTACCATTCCTTATACTTACACTTCTCTCCCTACCTTCCCAAAATCTCTAAAAGTTCTGATATTCTGGGTAAATAGAGCTGAAAGTGGGCATTGAATGTGGGGGACAAGGTGGAAAGGTAGAAGAAGGTGAGGTAGGGGGGCAGCTGCAGTCCCAGAAACCTAGCTGTAATTTTTACTTCAACAAACATTTTCAAATATTTATTGATGCTTTGTGTTTATTTTCACATTCATTTCCAAACACAACCCTTGCTCCTCCCATATCTAGAGATTTATTTCTCTTCCAAGTCAAGGGTCAGAGTTTATTATAATTGTAACCCAAGCCAAAATGGGCCAAGTTCCAAAAGAATTTAGCAAAGAACCAGGAACAAGAAGATAAATTTATAGGAAAAAGATAGAGAGACCAGAGATCAGTGCTAATTTTATGACTTAGAGATAGAATTGAGGAGTGGTCTTACAGGTGGATGTGAGAAGTGGTCTTACAGGTAGAGTTGAGGAATGATCTGGTCTGCACCCCATTATTGAATTTTATGTTATAATATTTTAAAGTGGGGTGGGGAGGGGAAGAACTCAGCAAAACTAACCAATACACCACCTGTGTCTGAAAATCTATGCAATATTCCACACCCATAATCATTGCCCACTCCCAACCCTCCCCCCAATTCCCCTGCAAAGAAGAGAAGATGATGCATTTCTTAACTCATTTGTGAAGCCAAGCTTGGCCATTATATTTAACCAGCACTCGATGTCATTTTCTTCCTTTTTCCATTTACATTATTGCAGTCACTTGGCATTCTTAACAAATATTTTTGAAGTGGCTTCTATATTAAAGATTCTGCTTGGTCCTGGGGAGAAACACAGGTTAAATAGAAGTGATCAGTTCCTGTCCTCTTGGAACTCCCAATCCAGGAGACTACTCCAAAAAGCCTGAATCTGAACACCTAATTCCCTGGAATCTAGAGTCCAACAACCCAGTGTTTAGGAGCTCACATCCCTGTTGCTTCCTTGCCTCTCTGCTGAAAAGATTCCATTGACCCCTCAGACTGCTGTTGTTTCTCAGAGCATCCCATTCTTCTTCTGGGTAGTGAGCCTCCAAGATGCTCCCAGGTTCTCTGTCTTTGCTATTCTGTGACAATTCCAGGGGAGGGGGATACAGTTGGAGAAGCTAGAGTATTAAGTAGAGACCAGAGTGAGAGACAGAGAAAGAGCTTTCCCCCAAACCCCAGCATAAAAAAGATTCAATCTCCAAATTGGATGTATTTCCAGAGTAATGTTAGATAAGGGAGGGAAAGGAGTGAAGAAAAAGGGAGGAAAAATAGGGATCTTCTAATGCCTCTAATAAAAATAGGGACAGTGTCCCTATAATTCTACCCCATGAAGAAATCTTGTCTCCATCCTAAGACCCCAGTTCCCCTCTCTATCCCCTGCTCCTAGCACTCTCCTCGAGATCAATGCTCTGTGAGATTTTCTTGGGTAGGGAATAGCTGGGGCTTGAACCTGAGGATAACTAAACAGCTCATTATCCCTCACTAAACTCTCAGTCTCTCCATCTTCCTATTCTCTGACCTTGGTGGTTAAATAAAGGTCTTTCCTCTGGTTACTCAAATCCCATTAACAACTAACTGGGTGAAAGCATTAACTCTGCCATGTAACTTCACGGTCAGGCATCCTGACAGGAGATGGACAGAGGGATAGGGGTGCCGCCAACACCACTAGAGCCAAGCAGCTCTAGTTTCCTCCAGTCCCATGCCATAGAGAGGGCTCTCAGCTCCCAGGAGGTACCCAAGATCCTCTGTCACTAAGGGGTCATAACCCATGAAGCTGGAAAGAGCATCTTGCCCAGCCACCTGGCAGACCAAAGGTCATCAATGGATAGAAGTATCACTGCAGTTGTGAGAACTCTTATCTTCTAGATGAAATGATCATAAACTTGCCCCAAAAAGAAGGCTTCATTTGCAGGCTGTATCTGTCACATCCAGCCACTGTTGGTTGCAATAGAAAGGACATTTCAGGTCCATGACTCACTCTCACCTCCCAGATGTTGTGCATGTGTTTGAAGAGCATGAACATGCTGATCAAGACTAGAACACACATGCAGATAAGCATACATGAATGTAGCACATAGGAGACATGTGTACATATGATGCATAGGCAGGTACATGCAGGAGGGCACATCCATGCAGTTGTGCATGTATTTACATTGACATCTACACTTAAACAGACTCATTCACACATACATGGGAAAACAGCGTATCCACAAACAATATTTGCCATCTTCCATATGGAGAATCTGTTCCTGTGCCCAGAAAGAGTCTGGGCAATAAGGGGTGGCACCAGACTTAAGGGGGTGCTCTCTTAAGCCAAGCCTGGAGTAAGGGATCTTGGTCTACTCCCAAGGAGGCAGCCCCCTTCAGCCAACGCTGTGATCACCCAGCAGGATGTCCCACTTTTCATACTATTTTATGGTTCATTTTATTTGAAACAATCTTCTTTCAAAGTCATACATTTACTCAGAGAAAAAAGAAAATTTGACAGAAAATCAGCCCAAAGAGTCTGGGTGATGTGCAAACATCCATAATTTTTACAACAGTATCTGGAGACTACTGTAATCTCTCTTCCTTCTCTACTAAAAGGACTTTTCTGAAGTCATTACCATTTGTTCAGCCATCTCTTCCTCCCTTGTTGTAGGAATTATTTGCAATAGAAAGGATGTTTCAGGTCCATAGCCCACTCTCACCTCCCCAGAAAACCAGGACTGGGGACCTGGATAAACAGGCTGTATTTTGTGCATTTCAGGCTCAGGAGAGGCTCCAATACCCAAGTTTAACACACATGTGAGGCCAAAAATGGTGGGTCTGGAAAAGTTCAAAGAGAGTAAAGAGATCTAAGTGGACTAGAATGGTCTTCCTAGAAGGACTGGGTCAGGGAGCTGGTTCCTGGAGGAACTGGGTATTAAAGGTTTGTAAGAATTAGAGAGATGGGAGGAAAGGAAACATTGTAAGCAAAGGCTTAGAAAGTAGAAACTATAATAGCTCCCCTATCTGTAGCCCTTTAAGATTTGTAGTGTGCTTTAAAGTAGTTAATATATTACCATCCCCAGTCTACAGATGGGAAAATTTGAGGTTTAGACATTGTTTCCCTCATTTCAGTATGGCATATGCAAGGGACAGTGGGAACTACTTGGCTGAAGAAGAAAAAGGTATGGCTCGCAGAGAGTCCTGATGGATGAGGTTAAAGTATGGACTGGCCATGTTCAGGGAGACCTTATATACTGGGCTAAGAGGGTAAAACGGTTTTTTTATTGTTTTCCCTTGTACAAGGAGACCCACTCTCCCTTGATTTCTTTGATCTGGTAGCTAATTGAGACCCAAGGGCTAAGCGGTTTGATCACTCTTATCTATTTCCCATTATCTATCTGTCCCCTTTTCGTTTCAACATTTATTTCCTCTTGTTTCAATTAATAAGCATTGTTTTTCTCTTTACCACCTCACCTTCCACTGGAAAAAGAAAAAACAAAATCCTTTTTTAAAAAAGCATAATGGGAGCAGCTGGGTGTTGCAGTGGATACATCTAAGTCCTAGTCTCAGGTCTGTCATTAATCCAGTATATGATCTTGAACAAGTCAAGTCATTCCAAAGCATCAGGTTTTCTACCTGAAAAAAAATGGGAGGTTTGGAATAAACGATTACAAATTTAAATTTGGAAGAGACTTTAGAGAACATCTCATCCAAGGATTTATTTTGCAGATGAGGCAACTGAGTCCTGGGGAGAGAAAGTAATTTCCTAAAGTTTATATAAGTAGTAAGAGAAAGAACAAGGATTTGAATTCACATCTTCTGATTCTAAATCCCAAAACCTTCCCACTATAACATGTACTATTAAAGGCCTCTTCCAGCTCTTAAGCCTATGATCTAGTTCTATATCTGAGAAGGAGCTGAGATTTGTTTAAGAACACGCTGGCTGATCTTGATCCTCACCAGAAGGAATGATCTAAAATAGGAGAGATCAGCAAAGACATTGAAGTTCAAGTGTCTCCTGATAGAAAATTCTGTTTCAGGACTTTCATTACAGTCCTTCATGAGATGTTCATGGTCCAGCAGGAAGAGAGCAGGGAGAAAATCCCCTCCCTCCCTAGAGGAAATCATAAAGTTAGAGATTTAGAGCTGGTTCTATCTAAATCAGGAGTTCTTCACCTTTTTGTGTCATATAGTCTACTTCTCAGAACTGTATTTGTTGCCTACATTCAGAATGGAAGGAAAATGCTAAATTTTAGTTAGAAGTTAATGAAAACCAAGGCAATTTTTTCTGCTGAAATCTAGCTGTGCCTCAGTTTCCCGATATGTAAAATGAGGTATGGATAGGTTTAAGATGCTCATGGTCACACAGTTTGTAAATGTCTGAAATCCAGCTCATCATGCTGCCTCTGGAGAAAAGTATGAGGAAAAACCCCAGACTTTGGGGAGGGATCTTAGCCTACATTTTATCCCTTTCTTCCCAATCTAGGTGGATCCTGATGTAACCATATCACCCAAAGAGACCCAGTTTCTCTGTCCTGGCCCCACAGGAACTAACTCCTTTCCCCTTAGTTCAGCACAGACAGGACTAAGGATTCTCAAGAGGAGCTTTACCAGGAAACTTGGAGAAAAGCAGACATTTAGAAAGGTTGAATGTGCAGAACCTTGAGCAGGAATATTGGTGGCAAGTACAATGAATTTGGAAACAGCTTAAGTTTGAACCCCAACTCCTTTGCTTATTACATTGTAAAATGGGCAGGTTATGTTGCTTCCCTAAGACTCAGTTTCTCCATCTGCAAAATGAGGAGATTGGCCCAAATTACCTCTGAAGTCCCTTTCCCAGCTCTAAATCTGTGATCCTTGTACTGATGTAACAACTGGAAGATTCAGGCTCAGCTCTACCCACTCCCCCAGATACCTGAGATGCCCTATAGTCCAGATTTACAACAAAAACCCAATTTATAAAAATACCTATGGTAACTGATCATTTCTATCAATGGTAAGAGAAAATTGATAGAATAAATGTCACACCAAAGCTGTTGTTTAACCTTCGTTCGTTCGTACTCTAATAGTACCAAGACATCAGGGAGGTGATGCCATGGCATGCAAGTGAATTGGATTGAAGTGAGGGAAGGCTGTGCAAGGTCATCTGCCTCATTGTCCCCTCTAGAACCATCTGGGTCCAGTGGCCAAATATAGATCACAACAACCGGAGATGGCCCCAGATGAAATGGGAGACATTGGCCTTTTAAAGCTAAGGTGTTTAATCACTCCAAAGCTAGGATAGATCTTAAATATCTCCTAGTCCAATATCCTCATTTTACAGATGAGAAACTGAAGTCCAGAATGACTTGCCCAAGATTACATAGGTGTTACTAGAGAAAGAATTTATAACTGGAATTTCTGACTCCAAATATAGTATTAGATCATAGCATTTAATGAAATGTAAGTTTCTTGAAAATAGGGGACTCTTAGGGCAGCTAGGTGGCACAGTGGATAGAGCACCATCTCTGAAATGAGGAGGACCTGAGTTCAAATTTTACCTCAGACAGTTAACACTTCCTTGCTGTGTGACCCTGGGCAAGTCACGTAACCCCAATTGCCTCAGCAAAAAAAAAAAAAAAGAAAGAAAGAAAGAAAAGAAAAGAAAATAGGGGACTCTCACTTTCTCATCTTTGAATCCTCTTGCAAGTGGGCACTTATTCTTTTATTTGAATAATGTAGGATTTAAGTGATTTAATCCCCCAGGGAAAAGCATCTTCCCATCCCTCTACACCCTTTGAAGAAGATTCCCAGGATCCCTAGACCCTCTCTCATACCCTGGGAGGTCATCTCCTCATGTTCCCATCCCTAAGAGCTGGACAAGCCCAGCAAACCATCCAACTAACACAGGGGATCTCCACTTAGGATGGAGAGTTGAGGGCTACCCTCAGCTCCACTCTCCTGATGAAGAGTTGGGGGCTAGCCTCTGGAGGAAAAACCCCAGACTTTGGGGAGGGATCTTAGCCTACATTGTATCTCTTTCTTTTCAATCTAGGTGGATCCTGATGTAACCATGCCCTTCCTGCCCTTACATGTGCACTCTTTGAAAACACACACACACACACACACACAGGTACACATACACCCATGGTTCTCTAGAGGGCTCATCCTAATCTTATCTATAAGCAATGCCTTCCTTCTGGGATGACAATGAGAAAAGATACTAATTCAATTTAACTCAACAAACACTAATTGAATCCCTACTATAAAGCAGGTAGAAGGCCACACTTGGGAGTAGGAAAAATCTTAGTTCACATCTTCCTCAGACATTCATTAGCTATGTGATCCCAGAAAAATCCCTTAACTTTTCTGGACTTTGATGTCCACATCTATAAAATGAGGACTATAATAACACCTGTCTAACAGAGTTGTTGTAAGGAACAAATGAAATGCTATAGGCAAAAGACTCTGCAAACGTTAAAATGCTATATTAATATTAACTATTAGAACATATTGTGCTAGGCACTGGAAGATATAAAGAGATTGGAAGGTGGAGAGGGATAGAACCTACTCTCAAGGGATTAATGGAATGGAGTGACCAGCATTTGTATCTCTAGTGAAATTTGAAAGGGTTATAGAGCTCATTTCTCTTTAGGAGAAAGGGATTGGCTGAAGAAGAATGGGGATGGAATCTGTGATCCCTTGAGCCATAAGAGACCCAAAGATCAGAGTTCCAAGGTATTGGGCATCTTTCCTCCCACAGACTGGGGGAAGAAAGAGTTAGAAATGCTTGGCTTTGAGCCAATAGCTGTGATGTGGTGAATAGAAAGCCATAGTGAAATCAGTGCTTTTTAGTTTTAAATTCCAATTCTATTATTGTAGAGTTCTGTGATATTGGGCAAATCACCCTCCCTAAACCTCAGTTTCTTTATCTGTAAAATAATACTAACTATACTATGTGAATTAATACTAGCACTGAGACCAAGCAAAAAAAAAATCCATTCTCCTCCATATAAAAGCACTTCAAATAATTGACAAGATCAATGCTTCCCATATATACATTGAGGCTAAATATGTATTCCTAGTGCCTTCAATTAATTCTTTTCATTCCTCATATTCTCCCCATTCTCCGGTCTTTTCATTATCTTCATTGTTCTTCTCTGGATGTATTCCAGCTTATATGTATATTTCCTGAAACGTGCTCCCCAGCACCAAACTCAGTGTTCTGGATATGATCTGAGCAGGACAGAGAATGACAGAATGTAGCTTCTTGCTAATTCAGCACACTGCAATGGAAGATCTCAACAGCTTTTTGGTTACTAGTTACTTTTTGGTGATACTGATAACTCAAATCTTAAGTTCTTTTTTATAAGAATAATAAGGTCCAGCCACACCTTCTCCATCCTTTATTTTGATTGATTTGAACTTTACATTTGTTTCTATCAAATTTTATCATATTTGATGTACCTCATTGTTCTAGCACAGATCTAGACCCTGTTATCCATTATTTAGCTTTCCCCCCATCTTTTTGTCATCTGCAAATTTCATCAGTATTTTATCTATGCCTTCATCTAAGTAATTGATAAAAATGTGAAACTGTTATAATAATTGGGAGCCCTGTCTCTGATCTCCTGAGACCCATGAAATCTATGCTGCCACATAGAGCCTGAAGTCTCTAGAATTTTAGTCTGTTATATTCTTTCTGTCTCTGTCTCCCTGACTCTCTGGGTATGTCTGTCTCTGTCTATCTGTTATCTGCTTCTCTCTATTTTTCCTTCTGTTCCTTTCTCT
>JAJPUD010012915.1:30418-46961 GCA_023553655.1 Myrmecobius fasciatus
CTTTGAGTATGATTATGATACACAATATTTTCATTCAAATGGCCATTGAATAAAATATTGTTTGTGCCCCTTCCCCTTTCCACCCAACCCCCTTTTTTGTTTTGTTTTTTTTTTGTTTGTGTTTGTGTTTGTTTTTGTTTTCCTTGCTTTCTCTCTATGGTGGATTCTCACAGTGTCAATCAGCAAACTGAAGGGCAAGTATATTCAGAACGAGCACACTCAACCCTTCACCCAATTCCCAACCTTCCCTTCCCCTAACCACCCCATCCTCCTCCTTACTGCCCCACACCCCTGCTTGCCCCATCCCCAAGCCCTGCCCGAGGCCAAACTAACCTTTCTCTACTTTCACCTCCAGTTCTGTCCCTTCTTCCCTCTGATCCCTCTTAGCTCTAGCCAGCTTGGATAGGACCCTTTCTGAAGGGAGCCTCATTTCAGAGCCCATGTCCCCTGGGGCCCCTCTCAACAGGGTCCTTCTCCTGAGCTGATAGCCCACACACCTCCTTCTTCTCTACTCTTTCTGTGTTAGTCCCCTATTCCCACCTCCCCACTCCCCATCCTGTCTCCTAAATCCTTGACCTTGTTTCCCTACCTCTTCTTTCTCCTTCCAAGTCAACTCAACATCTAGGGAACAGGGCTGGGCTGGGCTGGGCTCATCTAGACTGATCTAGGCTCACATCACTACTTTCCAAGCTTTCCTGAGGTTAGGGGGAGGGGAGGCAAATATATTAGACTCAGGAATCCAAAAAATGGAAACAGTCTGGCCCAGAAGGTAAACTGAGGAGAGGAGCATCACTACCTCCAGAAAAGAGTGTTAAGTGTAGGGTTCTTTCTCCTTTCCTTTCAATGATTCCAAATATTGGATACATCTTTCCATGTTTAATGAGGGTGATGTAAGGATGGAGGTGACAGAAATACAAAGGGAGATGGGAAGAGAGAAAGAAAAGAGACTGGAAAAAAAACTCTTCCCTCCAGTGAAACACATACATCATCAGAATGCTGCTAAGAAATAGGGACAGCTAGAGGGATGGAGGGAATAAGGCAAACATATCCCAGTACCAAACCCATCTGTATTCCTTTCATCCCTTCCTAGCACCTGGAGCCTAACCTCTGTTTAAACATCAAAATGCTTGATCTCCTCTTGGAGGGAAAAGGGAGATCCTGTATTTCCAATATCCACAAACCAGTTCCCAATAGACTTGTCTGCTGGTGCTGTCCATGGTACTGAAGTTATACCCAATGTCTCCCATCACTAAGCTTTTCCTGATCTCCCCATTAGCCCAGATTTGTACTCAATTACATGGTGAGGAACAAAGAGAAGGAAAAGTAGTAGAGAACTTCCAATCTATCTGGGAAGACAGAATTCCCCCATAAGAACATATACATATACAAGGAGCAGCTAGGTGGCTCAGTGCGTGGAGCAGCTAGGTGGCTCAGTGCGTAGAGCACCAATCCTGAAGTCAGGAGAACCTGAGTTCAAATCTGGCCTCAGACACTTAACACTTCCTAGTTGTGTGACCCTGGGCAAGTCACTTAACCCCAATTGCCTCAGAAACATATATATATATATATATATATATATATATATATATATATATATATATATATGTATATATATACAGCATAGAGAATTATGAGAGGGAGTCCACCTGTGACTATCAAAGGAAGTCCCCTTCTGATATTCCTTCCTTGCCATTGGCAACCCAGAATCCAGGACTCAAACAGTGAAGTATGTAACTGTCCAGAACTAGAGGCTGGAGGAAATTGAAATATCCTTCCCTGGAAAGTTAGGGATGGGTTGGCCTGGAGCAAGGACTTGTTTAGGATAGCTCATGGAGGATTTTTCTAGGCTCTCTTAGGTGGACGAAGAGGGATCTCTGGGGATCACGGACTAGATTTGGGGGGCCTAATGGAAATGCCCTGTTCTCTTCAGTTTGAGTTGTCTCTCTCCTCTCTCCCTCACCCAGTGACCTTGCCAATGCAATGCCAATGGAATAATGACTGTCTTCTAGATCTTCTTTCCTCCTTCTCCTTCTCCTTCCTCCTACCTCCTCCTTTCTCCCCATCCTTCTTCCTTCTCCTCTCATTGGCTTGTATCCAGACCCCACCTTATAGTCCTATCAGAAAGCAACAGTCCAACCAGTGACAGCTCAGCCCTCCCAAAGCCCCAACCCTTTCTGTCTTGCAGTGCATTGTGGGAAGATGTGGGTAGCTTGGGCAATGCATGGGGAGGGGCCCTGAGAAAACACGTCTCCACAGAGAAAGGAAACCTTTGACCTTCAAAGGAGAAATTAGAAGAGAGGAAAGAAGGGGGATCATTTCCCCGGAATAAAGTAAGGAACTGGTGATTCCAGCCACTCCCAAGAAAAGACTCACAGAGAGGGCACATGGAAAAGAGGCATTATAGAGTGGAAAAAGCTCTAGAATTAGAAATAGCAGGACCCAGTTCTGGCACTTAACATATGTTCTTGGGCAAGTCACCTTCCTTCAGAGAAGATCCTAATCTGTCTAAACTATGTGCTTTTTGGATCTTGACCCTATCCTTGGCATGTCTCCCTAGGCCTCCTAAATTCTTGATAACACCTGACTGGTCAGACATCATCCTTCTACCCACCCCCCCACCTCAATCCATTCCCATCCCATCCTGTAGTGGAAGTCAAAAACACCTAACAATTTCCTTTCTTTCTGCCTCCCAGATGCTTCTAGCACCAAGATGGCAGATATCTATTAGAGTACCTCTGCTTACTTTTTGAACACAATCTCCTCAGTCTCAAATCTTTCCCTTCACCCTTCCCCATCTAATCCATCCCACCCACCTTACCCCCCACCAAACTAAGGAAATCCAAAGTCCAACAATTCTAAAGCAGGCTGAAATTAGGATCTGATATCTGTGTTCCAGATCTGACTGATCCCATCTAGACCAAAATTTTGCCTTCCCCTTACCCATCATGTGCCAGGTTCTATAGACAAGGATAGAAGGGTTTCTTCTCCATTACTGCCCTGACCTAGAGAAAAATTTCTAGGTTCCAATTGTACCCCTAGAACTCCACAATGCACTGCAGCCCAACCATGCCACAGACACGTCTCTGGTTGGACTGTCTGTCTCCATGAAAGATCCCCTCGGTTTGGCCATGTTGATGCCTGAAAATAGAACAAAAAAATGTTAAAGGAAAAAAACCAAGAACAGCCAGAGGCAAAAATCTGCGGATTCCCCAAATCAGTTGGTGTCCGCAAAGTTCCTTCCGAGCTGAACAATGCATGTGGTTCTTTTCCTTTATGGATGCGATGAGAGAGACCGGCACATTCGCCCAGACCATGCATATATATAGCTGTGTGTGTATATATATGTGTGTGTATGTGTGTGTGTGTGTATCCGTGTATATGTGATATACAGTGGTATGGAGACATATACAGCCAAGCCAATGGACTCCATTGCACATGTGAGGACAAACCAGTCCACCCAGACCTGGGCAACATATTGGCTATAACTTCCCTTCTCTTGCGATGCTGCAGTTTCCAAAGGGACCACCCTCCACCCCTTCCTCTTCTCCCACTACCCCACAATGAAAGTGTCAGTATGGGGGACTCTCCTTTTTTTGCTGGTATCTCTCCCTTCCTTCCTGCTACTGCCCTTCACCTCCCTTGTCCATCCTTCCCTTTCCTTTCTGAGCCTGAGCCTGAGCCTGAGCCCCTGCTCTGAGCCCCCAGGCCTCCCACCTTCCCCCAGCCCCCCGCCGGATAACCCTCCCTTTCTGTTGCAGATTTTGAGTTCCTGCTCCCAAACAGCTTTGAATCTGAAGGACATGTTTTCATTGCTCCCAGGTAGCTTTGCGTGTGAGCTTGCCGAGGTGTCCGTCCATCCTTCTCTCCTTCCTTCTGTCTGTTTGTCCTTTTCTCCCTTCTTCCTTCCATCCCCACAGTAATCTTGAGAACCCCTATCTCCTACCATGTCCCATTTTTCATCCCTACCTCTCCTCTGTCCGCACTGCCACCTCTGATTTTCTCTGTGTCTGTGTTGTGTGCTGGTGTCTCCCTCCCCCCTATGAGGTTCTCCCTGGGGAATCCCATGGAGATGCTGCTCCTGAAGTCTCCCTTTCATGCCCATACCCATTCTCTGCCCCATCATATACATGAGCCCCATATGTGTGGCTGCCAGTATAGGCAGGTCTACATACTAGGGCCATGTATCCGGACAGTGTCCGGCCCCACCAAGCAGCAGACCAATGTGCCCCCAGGCCCCTAAGGCCAACATCTGAAAACCTAGTTGTCCCAGTTGTCCCTTTCCTCTACTATATTCACTGCTACCCCCTAGAAGGTTCTAGTCAGCAATCCTGCCAACTCTGACCCCAAGTTTCCCCAAGTACATCCCCTGAATAGCTTCCCAAATTCTATAGCTCATGATTCTCCCAGCTTCATCCCCAAGTGACTTTCCCAGTTCTATATTCCCAAGGAATTCCCCTCTGTCTTCTCCAGAAATCCTCCTCAGCTCCATCCTTAGAATCCCTTTCCATTATAGTCTTTGGAGCTTTCAAATTTCAGCCTCTGGTTGTTCCCATTCCCACCCCCACCAACTCTAACTCTTATCCCATCTTGGAAATCCCATCAGGCAAAACCCCAAGATGCCCTCACCTCTACCCCCCAGGGTTTCCTCTATTCCCACCCTTACTCCAATCCAGCTTTTACAGGACTCTGGGCCCTCTTAATCCAATTTCAACCTGCACTTGGGTTTCCCTGGTGCATCCAATGTCAGGCCAAGGGAGGGTTTCCCTACCCCTACAGCCCTCCTGTGGGCATCTGCTGCTCTGTGGTCTGAGATTCCTCTCCCTACCCCTTCCCACCTTGTCTTCCCTGTGTCAGTGTCTTTGTTGGTGGAGGGGGGCAAAGGGACCAAATAATTCCCAAGAGTTGGGAAAAACACTCCCCTTAGTGATGCCCCCTCTGTCCTGCTTGCACCTGGGGCTGGGGACTACACCTAGCAGGCATCCCTACTGTTGCTGAACCATGGGGCCAAAGGGGACAACAACCTGTCCTCTCTTCAAAAGCACCTACCCTACCTCAGCTCAGTTTTGATAATACCCCATGTACACCAGAGCAAGAGTAGGTCAGGGCAGGAGATGGGTCATGGCCTTTGCAGCATCTGCTCTGGGTAAGTAAAGCCATCTGGCCCTAACTTCCTAGATCTGGTGGGAGGAAATTGGAGGGAAGAAATAATCCAAAAGGACTGGGACAAGGACCAGGACTGGGACATGAACCCATACATCCATTCCAGCCCCAGATAAAGGGGCCCCCTAGACTAAAAGTCCTTTTGTGGACCTGCCCAGGTGGGAAGGAATGGTGAGACCTTTCACAAGGCATAACCTGGCCTGGTACCTAGAACATGCTGAGTTTCTGAATCAGGTCTGGGAAAGTCAGGATCATTCATACGTACAGGAACAATGGAAGCTCTTCTGTTCCAGCAGGGACACAAGGAAGCTCAAAGACAAGTATCATTAGTGTTACCTGGATCAAAGTGTGTCAGTGCTTCTAAAAGGTGGCTAGGAGGAGGAAAGGACAGGGTAGGGGAAGGGGGAGAGGCTAGAAGGGCTCTAGGCTGAGGATGGAAGGGAGGTGGGGGTGTGAAAAACCTGGGTTTGCCCTTGGCACAGGGGCTGATGTCTTTTCTGGTTCCTTTGGGATATGTGACTCAGGGGCCATCCCCTATTCCCTTTCCCCATGATTCTACCCAATACCTCCCTGGACAGAATTCTGACACTCTAGAACCTACATAGTCTCCAGTGCTCCTAGACCTAACTCTATCTTCTCTAACACATCCAGAAGTATGAAAGCCAATTTCAGGACACACACCCGACTGATGGTGACTGAGACTGAGGCTAGAGTAAACTGAACAAGATATCTGTATCCTGCCTCTTAGAAGTTCATAGATCATGAGCAAATAGGGTAGGTGGTAGGCTACAATAGTATCCTAGATGGAGGTGCTATCTCTCTTTAGGGGTCAACCCTACACAATGAAACCTACCTACCAAAACACTCTGCTTACTCATATCTCCAGCCTCATCTAAATACCCTAAGGCCAGGTCAGACACATGAAATGCAAAGAAATCAAGTCCAAGAGAAATGATAACATTGGTAGTTCTCCTGTTACCTTTGGCCAGAATTCGGCCATAAATTCATCAGTCCTGGTCATGGTCAATCAATAAATCAACAACCATTTATTAAGTATCTACCACGTGTCAAGCACTATGCTAGGAAATGGTAATGCAAATAATGAATTCCTACTTGAAAATGAGAGCCTTTACCTTGTTTACAAGCTAAACATTAATTCTAACCCCACACTTAGCTCTAAACCCTTGCCCAAACTCAATTCTAACCCACTAAGCTCTAGTCCCAGTCATAAATTAGCATTGGCCAACCACTAAACCTGGCCACAGGGAGATCCTTAATCTTAGCTGCATATAGAGTATTCAAGCCAACCCCAAACTGTATTTTCACCCTGACCAGAATCAACCCTGACCCAGTCATGAATTTGTCTCTAACCCTAGTCATAGACTGAGCGTTAGCCCTGACCATGTCCATAGACTAAACCCTATTCCTGACCAATTCAAGTCAACAATCATTAAACATCAGAAGGTAAGAAAAAGAAATTAGAGAACTAAACATAGGCAAAGGGGAAGCAAAATTATCCCTTTTTGCAGATGATATGATAGTTTACTTTGAGAACATTTAGAGAGTCAACTAAAAACTAATTGGGATAATTAACAACTTCAGCAAAGTTGCAGAAAATAAAATATACCTATATAAATCAGCATCCCTGTATCCTACTGCAAAATCCAGCAGGAAGAAAAGAAAGAGATATTCCATTTAAAATCACTACAGACAGTATAAAATACATAAGAGTCTACCTGCCAGGACATACATAGGAATTATATGAATACAAACACTCTTTACACAAATAAAAGATCAAAATAATTGAAGAAATATTTATTGATTATGGGTTGACTGAGTGAATGTAATAAAGGTGACAATATTATATAAATTAAATAAAATAAATTACTTATTTAGTGCCATACCAACCAAACTACCAAAAGATTACTTTATGGAGCTAGAAAAATAATAACAAAATTCATCTGAACAAGTAAAAGAGTAAGAAAAATCTCAAGGGAAAATGAAAAATGTGGGACCACAGGAAGCCTAGGAGTACCAGATCTCAAACTGTACTATCAAGCCATAATCATCAAAACAATTTGGTCCTAAGTAACAAGTACTAAATATCTAGTAGCTACCAGATATTGTGCCAGGCATAAGACAAAAAAAATGAAATGGTGTCTGTCCTCAAGAAGCTTACATTCTACTAGAAAGATATGGCATGCACACATATAAGTAAATACGATATAAAGTAATTTCAAAAAAGAAGGGAAAAGTAGCAAACTTCTGTGAGATCAGTAAGAGGCTCATAAAGGTGGTAGCATCTGACTTATACATCAAAAAAGCTACTGAGGGAAGAGAGTTCATGGTGGGGGTATGGAAAGTAAGGGGTTCAATGTCTTTGGAGAAGAACAAACCAACCCATTTGATGGGAAGAGAGGAAATGAGTGGAAAGGTAAGTTGGAATCACATCAAAGGAAGCTTCAAATTCCAGGCTGAAGATTTTCCATTTCATCCTAGAGGTAGCAATATTGAATCTATTTAAGATTTTTAAAGAAGGGAGCAACTATGGTCAGGTCTATGCCTTGAGAATATCAATTTTGTAGTTGCATGGAGGATGAGAGATTGGAAGCAGAAAGATCAATCAAGAGACTACTTCAATAGGCCAGCAATGACAAAAATGAGGACCTAATCTAGGGGAGGGGATCTGTGGGTAGGGAGGAGGGGATGGGTGGAAGAAATATTCTGAAGGTAGAATTGATCAGATCCAGTGATTGGTTATAGAGGATGGGTGATGGTGATACATAGTAAAGGATAACTCAAATTTTAAATCTGGGTGACTAGAAGTACTCTCTTCAGAAATGGGAGGGGGCAGAAATAATGAGTTCTATTTGGACTGTATTGAGTTTGAGATGCCTAAGGGCCATCCCAGTGGAGTTATGTACATTAGGCAGTTGAGGATTGCAGTCTAGAATTCAAGATTTAGGATTCCTCTATATACAGATAATTGAACCAATAAGTACAGATGACCATGTCAAAGGAAAGTTTAGGGAGGAAAAGAGGATCTAGGATAGAGCGTTAAGAGACATCTACATTTAATCAAGTTGATGATCCAGCAAAAGAGACAGAATAATGGTCAGGTGAGGAGGAAGAGGATGAAGAGAGAGAGCTGTGCCATAGGAGCCAAAAATGAAGTGTCTGGGAAGAGGGAGTCACTGATCATGTCAACAGGTGGAGGAGAATGAGGAATAAGAAAAGGCCATTGGATTTAGCGTTCAAATTGTTAACAACTTTAAAAAGAGCAGTTGTAGATGAGTGATAGGGTAGAAGCCAGATGTCAAATGATTGAGAGGTGAATGGGAGTAAGGAAGTGGAAGCAACATATTTAGACATTTTCTAAAAGCTCAGCTATAAAATTTGAGAGAAGAGGTCTAAGACAATAACCTTAAGGAGTGGCAGGATCAATTGTAGTATTTTTTAAGGATGGGGAAAACATGGGCACATTCAAGGGCAGAAGTGAAAAAGCCGGTGAATGTGGAGAAATTGAATAAATGATAGAGAGAGCAGGCTATCAGAGGAGATGGAAGGGCTCAAGTGGAGGCAGAGCCTTAATTAGAATGGGACAAATGGGACTCTGTATGGGGGGGGTGAGAAGAGAGAGAAAGAAACAGAGACAGAAACAGAGAAATGGAGAGGAAAGAAGAAAAGAAGAGGGAAGATGAGGAGGGAGGAAGGAAAGGAGAGCCAGGGAACCTTTGTCAGGAAACCATGGCATCTCACCTCAAGGTCTTCTCTTGGCTCACATAGCTCATCTTCTTGCTGTGGCATGCCTCTTCCAGGTGTTTGATTCTCCCTCAGTTCTGCCTTTTACCCAGTGTGATTGTACAAACTGTCTCCTGGACCACCAATGCTCCTTACCCAGCCTCTCACCTTTGACTGTTTTTTAACATAGTTGAAAAGGTTTCTAGTTAAGATTTAAATGGAGATGTTGGCATTGGTAGAGAAAATGGCCACCCCTTCCGCTGAGACTACAGCAAAGGGAAGGGAAAATGTGAGATAATGAAGAGGATTTTTGAAATGCAGAGTAAGGGGAAAGAGAAAGCTCTTTGTTTTTTATGGTTTTGGCTTTGTTTTAAGCAAAGTAGGAAACAAGTTTCTCTGCTGAAAGCAAGAGGCAAAGAGGAAAGAAGAGATTTAGAAAAGCTATTGAGGAGAACATGAAAGTAAATTGAGAAATAAATTGCCATGTCTCAGAGAAAACCCAGTTGACATTAGATAACAAATTAACACTGGATCCAGTTATGAGGTTTGATGATTTGGTTTTTTAGCAGTATCTAGCAACCAGTGGGTAGGAGCAGGGAAGAAGAGGGAAGACAGGTGGTGAAGGTAATCCAAGTTTTGAATTTGGCAAAGCATGAGTGGTATTACACAAGGGAGTAAGGGATTGAAGAATAAAGGGAAGTGTCACTCATGGAGAACTACACGTTGTAGTACAAAAAAAAATGACACCTGTCTCTGGCATCCCCTACCATGTCCCTGCTGGATATCTCTAAGTTTACCAGTAAGATTGTCTATATACATCCCCAACCCCATCCCCACCCATACTAGAGATTCATAATGGAACCCTCCCATATACTTCATGCCTGGGAATATACTGGCACAGATGTCTCTGTAGCAGATCGTTCTAAAGATAATATATTTCCTCTTCTGACCACAAGGAAGTTCACCTATTCTTTTACTCATAGTCACATTACAAACTCAAAAATGTGAATGGGTAGAAAGGCAGGGCAATATAAGAAAAAAAAATATTCTAGAATAGAATACGTGAAGCCACAAAAACCTTGGTTTAATCCCAACTCTGACACCAATTAACTGGCTGAATCTCAAGCAAATCCCTTAAACTCTCTGAGTCTGTTTCTTGGTCTATAAAATTAAACTAATAACAATTCCTAGTATTGTGACCTTCACAATACTAGGTATTATTATTATTAGCTTCCATTTATAAACATATGTTATTATTATTACACTCAAAAACATATACATGCTAAAATCAAGATCAAATAAGGTTTCTTCCATCTGAATATAGGATCCTATAATACTGTAACCCTAACTCATGAATTGATCAACCAATAAGTTTTTCCTTAAGAGGTTAGGTGGAATAGAACATAGAATGTCAAACTTAGAATCAGAAATTCATAATTCAAATCCTGCTTCAAACACTAGTTTTATGATCCTGGAAAAGTCATTTAATCTCTTTGAGCCTCAGTTTATTCATCTGTAGCATGGACTAATAATAGCACCTACCTTCACAGCATTGTTGTGAGGACCAAATGAGATAATATTTGCAAACTCTAAAGGACAATAGAAATACTAGCTATTTTCCTGAGCCCCCTGTGTATCCAATCCTGTGTTCAGTGTTATAGGAGAGATAGAGAAGGAACAGTCTAGGAGCTGCCTTCAGGGAGGCTCATAATTTGGAGGATATAGAAAGGAGCTCTCTGAAAACTTAATGGTCTGCAGTAGGTAGCAGTAAAGCTCACCTTAAAAAGTGTGATTTAAAAGAAAATATGTGTTCAATCACATGCCGAGAGTAATGAGCACATAAAAAGACAACCATATGTATACAAAAATATACCCTTGTACCACACCTAATTATTGATACAGAGAACATCACATGCATGAAACACACACAGTCCCCCTTGATGCAAACTCATATCCTCAACCTGGGTGAGTCCACACCACAGCACACACAGTGAGTGGGCCCATCCATTGTGGGGTCACCCACTGGTCCCCTGCCCCCTCTTCCCCCTCCCCCTCCCAGAGAGTACTGCAAGGACCTGAACGCTTCCGACAACAACACGGAATTTCTCAAGAACTTTATTGAGCTCATGGAGAAGGTGACTCCAGATTCCAAGCAGTGTAAGTGTTGGGGAGCCCCACTGTGCCCTATACAACCTGGTCCTAGGGTGAAGCTACCCCAATCCCTGTGCAGCAAGACCAAAATGTAGAATATTGGAGGGGGGTGCCATGATCACCAAAAAAAAAAAAACAGAGGGACAAAGAACAGGGGCCCCTTTGGTAAAAGAGCCAGAGGGAATAAGCAGAAAAGTTGGAAAAAGAAGAGGCATGCCTTAGGTGGAACCCCCTAGTCTATGAGCAAGATGCAGCCCCTGTCCTGCAGAACCCCCAGTCTAAGACATCCCTCCAAGCCTGGGAGAGCCCCTTCTCTGAGGGGAAGACAGCCTCTACCCTAAGGGAGTCCCTAGTCTAAGCATAGGATACACAAAAAGCCTTCTACGTGATATAGTAATAGACATCAACAACCCAATAAGTCTAGTTCATCCTAAGCCCCCAAGCACATGGAGATCAGAGAACCAGTGGGAGTCAGAGGATTGAGGATCAGAATCGGCCTTTGGTGAGGGAGCTTTGAAGTCGTTTTTCAGAATGGTCCCTGAGCAGGCTTGGCAGAGAGGAGGGACAGGAATAAGAGGCATGGGGCAGGAGAAGGGCTTCAGTGCAGTGGAAGGAGGAAACCAGGACTCTCCCTTTTCCCCTCCCCATCTAACTCTGAAGGTAACAACTTCCTCCTGCACAACCTGATTCTGGACACTGGCATCACACAGCAACTGGTGGAGAAGGTGTGGAAGGACCAGGACCTCAACACGTAGGCACTGCCCCTCCCTGCTCCGGGAACCATGCTGGGCTTTCCCAACCACTACCCCCCAGTTCTCCAGCTCTGGCCCCGATGGGATGCCCCCTCTAGAAATCAGGGGGAGGGCACCACAACAGTCAGACGGTCGTAGCCTAAGGGACAAGGTGGGTGGGAGGCTGTTCTGCACAGTGCAAGCGCCCCATCCCAGGGACAGGGGCAGATATACCCTCCTGGAGTCTGTGATTCCAAAGCCCTTGCCCTAGAGTCCAGTGGTCAATGCAGATAGTCCCAGAACTGCTTCCCTTTGCCCTGATCTTGGTCCTACCCTCAGGTACAGCCTCCTTGCTGTGTTTGCTGCTACAGACGGGGGCATCACCCGAGTTTTCCCTAACAAGTGAGTCAACTCAAGGCTTGTCCTCACCCTGATCCCCATATTCAATTCCTTGCCCTGAATGGAATTTGTATTTTATTTTGGCATTCCTGTCCACAGCAGCCCCCTCTTGTCTTCTGAGACCCACCCTCAGCTCCCCCAGGACCTTGCCACTCTCCTGTTTGCAACCCTTCCCCAGAATTCCCATATTCTCTTGCCCTCCCCCTGGCCTTCTTCCAGTGCCCTTCTGTAACATTTGGGTCTCTAGGGCAGCCGAAGACTGGGATGAGAACCCTGAGCCTTTCAATGCCAGCTTCTACCGACGCAGCCTGGACAACCAGGGCTACATCTTCAAACCTCCCTATCATGATTGTAAGTGAGCCTAGCAAAGGCTCCTCAGCCCTGGACCCTTGTGCCCAGATATTCCTCAGCCGGGCAAGGAGCTTCCAAGTCATAGTTCCCCTGTCCTCCATGTGTCAGGGAATGGAGAAAGAAGGGTGCAGGTGAGACAGCATAAGTGGGAAAGGGACAATCAGGTCCTCCAAGAAACATGCAACACCATGAGTAAGAATTGTGGATAAATGCTCTCTCTGGGTTCAGTAGTAATCTCTGAGGGACATTAAAGCTTCTCTCCCCCACTCACTTGAATGTCTGCCCTCTGCCTTGCCTTCACCAACCCTCCCACTGTGCCAAAGGAGAATGCTAACTCTAGGAAGAAGAGAAGCTCCCAAAATTCGGAAGACTGTCTAGCAGAGAGGAGAGCTGAATGCTGGCTTTTGGCATTCTGCCCCTCCTGGTCTTAGGGGCTTCTTCTGACCATTGGGCTCTCTTTCCTCTCACTCTACACCAATCCCCTTCCTCCTCAGCTCTCCTTAGACCACTAGAGCTGGAGAACAACACCGTGGGCATCCTGGTGAGCACAGCTGTGGAACTCACCCTTGGGGGAAGGACAATCAAGCCTGCGGGTAAGGAAGAGACACAGTCCAGAGGGAAAGGGATCTAAGGTAGAATCCTGCAGGAAGGGGGCAGGGATGTTGGGAACCCAACAAACACACAAAAGACCACTGATGCTGAAACCTGAAGGTAAAAGGCACGGCTGCTAGGAAGTGGGACAGAGCATAAGGATCAAAATTAAGGAGAGACACCCCCCCCTAAAAAAGGCCCCAGGGATGGCCCTGGTCACTGATCAGCACCCTCTCCCTCCACAGTGGTGGGAGTGAAGCTGGATCTGGAAGCCTGGGCTGAGAAGTTCAAGGTGTTAGCCAGTAATCGAACGGATCGGGACCAGCCACAGAAGGTAGAGGGGAAGTACCAGAGATTGCAATGGAGAGGCTAAGCTCTGAGAATCCCCTGCCCTGTCCCAATCAGCAGAATTATTCTCCAGATGCTGGAACTCAGGTCCCAGCTACTCTTTCTCCCTTGGACAAAATCCAGTGACACCATTATCCTGCCCCCAGCTTCCCAATCCTGGAAACTCTGTTCAGAATCTGTCATACCCCAGGATAGAGAGATAGAGTGTTGCTTCTATTGACCTAATTTCACATTCCCCTGAATTATAAGGATTCCAGTCTGTGGGGGAGGGAGAATGTGGAGAGAGGAAAGGAGGAAGTCCCCTTCTGTCAGATGCTGAGCCTCTGCTGGCCCCCATGCCTACCCTGAAGCAAGTTTTGGTTTCTCCCCAAACAGTGTGGCCCCAACAGCCACTGTGAGATGGACTGTGATGTGAACAATGAGGTAGGTGGCAGCCCTAAAACTCCTTCTTTCCCAATCCATCCTCTTCTCTCTCCTTACTCTATCCCAGAAAAGCATCATAGGATCCTAAGACTGAGAACAAGAAAATGAGACAGAGAGAGAGAAAATTAATTACTCAGGTGTACACCGGTAGGAACTGAACCAGACTTCAAACAATGCTCGAATTGCTTGTCCGATGCTCTTCCCACTTCACCTCCTTGGTGTCCCTCTGCGTCATGGGTGGAGAGAGGCAGTTCTCAGGCCACAGGGCATCAGGAAGATGCTTGTAACCCTACAACATACACCTTGGCTGCCAGGGCAGGGCTGATCACAACTCACTACTTTCCTCCCTCTCTCAGGATCTGCTCTGTGTTCTTATTGATGATGGTGGATTCTTGGTTCTTTCTAACCAGTACAATCAATGGGACCAGGTGAGCTAGCAAGACTGAGATGGGGAGGGGAGGGAGGCAGAACACACTGTCCCTTCCTCTCTGAGGTTCCTGGAGCTGGACCACAAAGCAGCCCTAGCCCTCTTATCTTGCTCCACACCTAGGAAGACCTCTTTCTTCTTGTAGGTGGGCAAGTTCTTCAGCGAGGTGGATGCCAACCTCATGCTAGCACTTTATAATAACTCCTTCTTCACTCGCAAAGAGTCCTTTGACTACCAAGCTGTGTGCACACCCCGGGCTCAGAGCAACACAGGCGCTGCCCCACGAGGGGTCTTTGTAGTAAGTGAGAGGCTCTTACTCCATTGGTCCCTAAGAAACCTACAGCCCAGGAGCTCTGTCCTGGCTGCTTGCAGTCTTGCAGGAAGCCTCCAGAATGCCCTTTGTGGTGTTGTCGGGATGTGGATGTGGATTGGTACTTTGGGGAGAGCTAGCTTCTGACCAACTCTGAAGCAACATTGGGGGTCTGAAGAGAGCAACAGAAGTTCCTGGGGGACAAGGGGTTGAGTTCAGGAGGAGGGATCTCAAGGGGGAAGCAGTGGTAGAAGCCTGTCCTTCTCTCTCCAGCCTACCATTGCCGACTTCCTCAACCTGGCCTGGTGGACCTCAGCAGCAGCCTGGTGAGCCTTTGGACCAAAAATGGGGAAATGTCTACTTTACTCTTAGGAAATGAAGTTTTGCTACTCGGGGAGGCACAGGATGGGAACAGTGGGCAGAATTTGAGCAGGGGACCTAGACAGGTACAACCCCAAACCTCAGCCTGATTTCCATTGGACCCTGCCATCCACAGGTCCTTGCTCCAGCAGCTTCTCTATGGACTCACCTATCACAGTTGGTTCCAAGCAGGTACTGTACCATGTGAATAGAGGAATGGGGTGGGAAAGGGGTTGGAGACATTTGACCTAAGGAAGACTTGGGAACACGTAACTCCTAAGACTAATATTTGGAAGAAGGATTATTAGCCTTTTTTCTGCTTTGCCTCAGGAGATAAAATTAGATTTTGGCTTAACATTGGGAAGACCACCCTAATTAATGTGGAGAACTATCTGACAGTGGGACAGACAGACTTACTGCATTGGGAGCTCCCTATCAAGCCAGCTCCTTATCAATGGGAATTTTCATATGGTGTCTGGACAGCTGCCTGTCCAGCTGCTACATGAAACCCTGAAAAAGAGATACTTAAACTGGAAGTGAGATAGTCCTAGATGGCTCCCAAGCTCCTTCTGTCTTGAAGGTTTTATTTCTGAAGTTACCTCAGATGGGAGATGGGAGGCAATACTAGGCTACAGGATCCTCAGATAAATGCCACACTTTCCATTTGCCATCCAGAACCAGCCAAAGGAATGAATCTCAAGAAGTAGGGAGTGTTAAGAGCAGGATTTGTAGGGGGAAAAATAACAGAGCTCCCAGTCAATCTTGGAAATACACAGACTTGGAAAGTTCACTGTTCCATGCCCCTTCCAGAGTCCTGATACAAATACAGAGTGTCCCAGAAGTCTTTGTGCAGTTTTAATCTCTTCAAGTTTATTTAAGCTATGAAAGACTTTTTTGGGATACTCTGTATTTATGTTCATTGCTAGAAAATAAGCCTGATCTCCACACAGATACCTGGTTAGATGTTGAGGGTTGGGGGGAGGGAGAAGTCAGGGAGACAACCACCCAGATGAGAACCCATTTATCCCTGTTGGAGGAGAGAGAATGAAAGAGTAAGTACTGGAACCATGGGCTTTCCCTCTTCCCAGAGCCTCAGTTCCTTCTCTATAAAATGTGTACAGTAATTCCTGCACTACCTGTTCCTTACTGGGTCATTGTGAGGAATGCATTTTTGTTGGGGGGGGGGGAGGGGGATGATGCATTGCTATTATCACTGAGTTCCCTATCCCTGACAGAGCTGGCCACCTATCCCATTCTGCAGGAAGCATCCCCCTTGCCAAGGATTTCAGAAATTCTAATAATTAGCACCTAGTTCTTTCTCTTTGTCCAGCCAATCATTTACTGCCCCATGGAATACTTTAGGAGACTAGTCAGGGGAAGTGGGCCCCCTCACCCATGGGCCCTGGGCCAGGACCACTGGTGAATAGGATCCATACTAAAAGGAGGAAGTTAGGGAGCCCAATTAACAAGGTTGGGATTTGAAGGGTATTGGAGGGGCTGGGGAAGAAACTAGAGAGACTCACTCCCCAACCTCCAAGCAGAAGATGCAGC
>JAJPUD010012916.1:0-24631 GCA_023553655.1 Myrmecobius fasciatus
AAAAAAGTTTTTTTTTTCAAAGGTCAATGTTGAAAGGTCACTCATATGTTTTGCAAATAAAAAGCTTTATTAAAAAAAAAAGAAAAAAAAAACAAAAAAAAATAAATTATATACATAGCACTTATATAATTAAATTCAATAGAATGTAAGCTTCTTGATGACAAGGTCTCTTTCTATTTTTTTTTCCTTTGCCTTTCTGGGGCTTAAAATATTGCCTCCTCCATATTAGTAGCTTAATAAGTGCTTATTAAACCAAATTAGCATTGATTTAAAAAAAAAAAAAGATGATCAATTGTGAATGGCTTAGATATTTTCAGCAGTAAAAATGATCTAAGTCAACTTTGAAATCTCATGATGCAAAATGCTATCCATTCCCAGAAAAACAACTGATGGAGTTTAAATATAAATTAAAGCATACTTTTTCAAAACTTTATTTTACTGTTTTTTAAAGATATATGATTTATTTCACATCAATAATATGGAATATATATTTTGCATGACTACACACATATAACCTTTATCAAATTCCTTATCTTAACAATAAGGAAGATATAGGAATACAGTAAGAATTTTGAACTTAATTTTAAGTATAAAAGAAAGTATTTATGTGAGAGAATTGGAGAAGAAATTTGGAGAAAATTAGATCCATGTAGACCTTTTTAACTAAAATGAATTATCACAATCCTTTTTGTCTCTGAAATGGGAGTAGAATGAATGATGGTGAATAGTGTTTTCATTGACCTAAAGTGAAATTTTCAGGAGCACATAAAATGTATCAGAATATAGGACATGGAACAGTTACCTTCATGAAGAGGTAATACATTTTTTAAAGTCATTCACATTTTTTATTCTATCCCAAAATATGTTTTGATATAAGATTATAGAGTATATGCTTATCTGAATGAATATTTTAGCACTTGAGAAGTGGTAAAAAATAATTTTATCAAAAGAAAAAATAAAATTTTTACCAAGAATCCCTCCTGACAGGAGTTCTACATGATCAACTTTTCATCTAAGGAGTTAAGAATATAAATGAAAAAAATAATTACTCAGCTAATTATCTTAAGATATAAAATACACAGGATAAAATTTACAGAAATATCTATTGTGTAGTGAAATCATTGCAAAAAAATCCATAAATATATTAAGATCATCCTTAGGAAAATACTCAGAAAATGGCATATGCTGTTCATTTCAGAATAGTGTTTTAGTGATATGGTTTTGACTATTGATTAAGAGTACTTTCAATCATAGTCTTACATTTTTGTGTATTAGCCTCTTTTTCCATTGGAATTATTATCAAGTATTTTCTTCCTTTATTAGAGCAAATACATTATTGGAGAGGAAATTTTTTAAGAATTTTAAAAGGTACTAATTACTCCAGTTAAAAAATTCTATTTCCAAGAAGTCATTAAAATGCTTATGTCATTGGCAATGGGAAAAGTCATTGCTAAGCAGTTGCCTAATAGAACTCCAGTAAAAGACACTAAAATATTCATTGGAGTACTTTTTGTAGTAGCAAAACTTAAAAAATAATCTTTATGCCCATTCATTGGGCAATACTTAAATATTAAAGAATGTATATTATTAGAAAATATGAATATGTAAACTTTAGATGGACATTAGAAGACTTTTTTCATGAATTGAAGTGGAGTAAAATAGATAGAATATGGGAAACTGTTTCCATAATGATTGTTGCAATATAAGTAGAACAAGTGACCAAAAAAAAAGAATTATAAAGAGCAAATTTTCAGAGAAAATAATTAAGAAATTATATCTTCTTTCCTTTATTGCAAAGAAGAGAAACTATGGGCATGGTTTATTGAAAAATGAATATGACATAAAATGTGTTCAATAAAATGTTTATGCTTAATAATTATCTTTATAGGGAAAATGTGACTGCTGCAGCTATAGAAGATTAATCAACTTTCATATGTGAAATTAAAATTTGAAGATAAAATATCCATCAATTCTCTCCTTTCTGAATAAGCTCTGCAAAGCAATTAATGTTTTACTATTATGATCAGTATTTAAGAAAAGTGAGGCCCATAAAGATTAAAGAGATTGTCCATAAAAAGTGCCAGATATCAGAATAAAACT
This sequence comes from Myrmecobius fasciatus, assembly GCA_023553655.1. NCBI lineage: Eukaryota > Metazoa > Chordata > Mammalia > Dasyuromorphia > Myrmecobiidae > Myrmecobius > Myrmecobius fasciatus. The sequence continues at coordinate 2,101 of JAJPUD010012916.1, forward strand.
CAAGACTTTCATAACTATAAATCTCATGTTTTATCCAATAAACTCTTACTCTCCCCACTTTCTCCTCAAAACCAAAAACACATGGAAAATAGGAACAATGTAAGTGAGTTTGTTCTTCTGGGGCTTTCCCAAAATCCTGAGGTACAAAAAATTCTATTTTTTGTATTCTTAATTATCTACATTTTAACTATGGTGGGTAATCACCTCATTATTATAACTGTTATTGGAAGTAAGAGCTTGAATTCTCCTATGTACTTCTTTCTTGCCTTCTTGTCTTTTATGGATGCTACCTATTCTACTGTCATTGTCCCCAAAATGACTTTAGACATGCTTAATGAAAAGGTGACCATTTCTTTCCAGGCTTGCATGGTCCAACTCTTCTTGGAACACCTATTTGGTGGTGCTGAAGTTTTCCTCCTCATTTTTATGGCCTATGATCGCTATGTAGCCATCTGTAAACCCTTGTATTACTTAGTCATTATGAGATGGCATGTATGTGTTCTGTTGGTGGTAGTATCATGGATTGGAGGTTTCATGCATTCATTAGTTCAGCTCCTTTTTATTATTAGGCTCTCATTTTGTGGGCCCAATGTAATTGATCACTTCATTTGTGACATGTATCCTTTATTGGAACTTTCCTGTACAGATACATATATAACTGGCATCTCAGTGGTTGCCAATGGAGGAACAATATGCACAATTATCTTTTTATTATTGCTTATCTCCTATGGAGTTATTCTACATTCATTAAAGACTCAAAGTCTGGAAGGTCAACAAAAAGCGCTTTCTACTTGCATGTCCCACATCACAGTTGTTGTCTGTTTCTTTGTTCCTTGTATTTTCATGTATGCTAGGCCTGTATATACCTTACCCATTGATAAATCTCTTGCTGTCTTTTATACTGTGATTACTCCTATGTTAAACCCTCTAATTTATACCCTGAGAAATACGGAGATGAAAAATGCCATGAGGAAGCTTTGGAACAGAAAAGCTTTGTCCAGTGGCAAGGTAATGGTTGCCCTGCTCAACTAATGATTTTTCCCCCCATTTTTCTGTTTCTCTTCTAAGTTTGTCTGCATGTGTTTTGTGTGTACAAAAAAAAAACCCAAAAAAGTTTACATTAAATTTTGACTTAATGTCAAAATTATGAATTTTGCATTTCATAATGTACTCTAGTTTTTCTTTGGCCATAAATTCCTTCCTTTTTCATGGAGCTGAGACTTAGACTATCCTTTGTTCATCTAATTTGCTTATAGTATCACTCTTTAAATCTAAATTATGAAGCCAGTTTGATTCTATCTTGTTATAGGGTATTAGGTCAGCAATTGGCACTTCTAACAAACATACAAAGATAATGTTGTGAATGATATTGCTGAACTACATTAATGATGGAAATTGATATGTGTGTTCACAAACATTCTAAACATTCAAAAAATTGTGGATCTGATGTTTTTAAATAAAACAATGTTTCAATTTTTTCCAAATAGTGATGTTAAATAATATTAACAATAATTATAATAAAATAGTTCATTAGTGTTTCTTATGTATTATTTCTTCAAAAAGAAAGATAGTGTGTCAAAGTAGATGAAATTCTGGAGCTATACTATAGAAAAACTGTGATACTTTATGAAATATTTTACCTTTGCTAAACTTTATAATTGTTGTTTTTGTTATTAATCATAATCAAAATAATCTAATAGCATTTTTTTCTTTTGGTCCTCATATAAATAGTCCTAGAAAAAAAGTGTTATGAGAGCATTTTTTATTGTTTATTTTAATTTGTATTTGATGTCTTACAAATTATGGTACAGCCACAATATTATATAACAGATTTTTGGAATTGTATAGCAATCTTTGTTAATGAAAAACCATCCTAATTATTATCTCATTGAAATCAGCTTCAGTACACCTCCAAAAACAATGAGGGTAACAGGACAATTCATTAAATTGTTGCATTTTCACATAGTTTAATCCTTTCTTTCAGATTTCTACACTTAAATAGAATCTTTTTTAAAAAATATCTTAAACATTATGAATATTTGAGTTGTATGTATCTATTAGAAGTTAGATGCTAACAATTTTGTGGATCAAAGTTATATCTGATTGAGTGTATTCAACAATTCATTTGAGCTCATACCATTTGACACTTCCTCCAAGAATGGTGTTATCTCAAATTGTACTCTTTATTTTTTAGTTCCTCTTGCATATTTTAGACCACCAAAATAATTCCAAATAGATATTTTGTAGATATTATTAAAAAAGGACTTGCTTCACTATTTTCATAATCCTCTTAGATGATCTTCATTGATTATCTAGTCTGGATATCATTAGAGTGGGAATTGCCTTCCTTTGTTATTATTCTCTCCTTTCCCAAAAAGAGGGCTTGGATGAGATGGTGATAATCTTAGTGGTAGTGATGGTAGTAGGGAAAGTAAGCGTAATAATAACTCACAAATGTGGTTGTTGGATAAATAAATATACAAGGAAACCATCTTCTTTCTTCAATTATATCCTTGCCTAACATCTTCCCCACTAGATTATTTTACTAAAATAGTTTTTTTTAAAGCATCATTGTTTGTAGTAAAAGCATTTGTTCAGTTTTAAAAGGGGTTATGCTTAAAGTAAAGTGGCCCTGTTGACCCAAAGGGTAGGCTATAAATGATAATGTTTAAATGGAGATGCATTCAATCATAGGAATTCCTTATTTATATGATTTATTTGTGGAGGGGCAACAGATATTTTGTAAGGAACAGATAGAGATAATAAGTTATAGGTAACTAGAGTGAATTTGTACCCATATATATGAAAGTATCACTGCTACAAGTTCTACATATGTGTTTACTGACTTCATGTATAGTGTAAATCTATATTATCCTATAACAGCTAATTATCAATTATCATAATCATAATCATAATATTATATAACATTTGCATCTAAAATATTACATTTTGAATATTTAATGTATGGAAAATATGAAATATAAAGATGTGTAGGTGTTTAATATACTAAATTATTCATATAGGTGAAAGCTGTGTGATCTGAATTTATTAAGTCAAAGGTTATTTTCAAGTTTTCAATAGTATAAAAATTGTTATATGAAATTGTTTTACCTATAAAGAAAAATGCTTTCATTTATATCATTACCTTGTGTTATTTTTGAAGTCCTTTTGTAAGTGATTCATTCCATACAATGGAGACTGTACTCTCATTAAAAACAAACAAACAAACAAACAAACAAAAAAACATTGAGTTTATCCATATGATAATTGGAAAGCACATTTCTTCTTTGGCTTCATGAATATTAAATTTCTTTTTCTTGTTAACTATTTCCTTATTTCTTTTTCTTTTGTTCACTTATTACATGAAATTCATATTTGTTACATGTTCCACTCATTATGCATCTTTCCAATTTTATTTGGAATACCTTTCAAATAAGAGAGAATTATACAATAAATACTGATATAAAAGAATAGTTTTCTTGAACAGCAAAAGTCTTATCATAGTTAAAAGCATGATTTAACTGCCATATTATATTCAGCTTGTTCTCCTTAATTCTGGGTCCAATTTTACTAACTGTTCTGATTCAGGAACTGGCTTTTCATCACTTCTCTTTTCATCTGTGTTTTTCATTGTATCTCTATTTTTATCTATCGATTGATCAATTGATAAGGAATAAGTAATATGGATGATATAGGTAGATGTGAAGAAAATAAATAGATAAGCAGATGTAAAGAAGAAGATAGACAAATAGGGAGTTAGTAATCGCATTTATATAGAAAAATTTAGGTAGGTATATTTAATAAATACAAATACATAGCTATAGTTGTAGAGAAAAAAAAGAAGCTATCTTCAGTCTATCAATCTATTCTTTTCCACTAAATCTACCTCTATCATGTCTTTTTATCATCTAATATGTTTATCTGTATATACACACATAATCATATATATATATATAGAGAGAGAGAGAGAGAGATGTAGATCTACATCTATCCATTTATATTTATGTATGTAATAAACTCAGAGAATAAGGATGTGGCAAAAACTTTTAGATCATTTGGTATTTTTTCATGAAGAATGCATTTGGGGGGGTGATTTTCATTTAATATTCACTTTTTACATAGTTTTCTGACTCATTTTTCTTCCTTTCTTTTCCCTTCCTTCTTCCTAATTTCTTATTTCCTTTCTGCACCCTTCCTCATTTTTGTTTCCTTTTTTCATAATCACTGTACCTGGGTTTTGTGATTCATAACCTGACTAATTAAAATACTTTCAGACTTTTGTTGTACAAAGTTGCACAAAGTCATCAACCTCACTCTTTCTTTCTGAGTCATTGAATACCAATAGCAAGACACAAGTCAGGTTAACTGACCCAGAATGCAATGGATGACCTTGGAATTTTCAATGTCTGAACTAGCTCCAAGCAGTACACATACTTGCTTTAGCTGTTTCACTGCTGTTGAAACAAATTGCTCTCATTCACTTCTTCCACTGGGAAAAAATCTTCATATGCTTGAGGTAGATATTCTTCTCACTTAACAACAGATTTGAGGCCTGATAGTTCACCTCAACTTGTATTATCCCATTTGTTGAGATAGTTTACTAGAATGTGACCAGTGCACATAATATAACTTCTTGGAGCCATAAGTGAGAGTTGAGAAACAAGGTATCACCAAAGTTGGATAAGCAGCCTGGAGAAAAGTTTGCCAAGTCCTCACACCAGAGCTGCTAGTCTGTTTTGAATATCCCATATACACCATATATGCATGAATAAATTTCTTTGTGTGTACACACATTGGACACAAAACATATGTATATATGCACATGTATGTATGTGTATGCCTATTTAGTTATACAAATGGGCATATCTATAATATATACATATATTCCTATGAATATGTAATACCTAAAGAGAGAATATCCACATATATTTATTTGTACATATATATTTGCAGATATTAGAATATGCAATGCATAGCTATAACCCATTGTGATGAAGAAAAGTCAAAATTTGACATACACACATTCATACACATGCACATGCACATAGACACACATGTATAATCAGCTAGGTGGCAGAGTTAATAAAGTTCTAAGGGCTATGCCAATTCACTGGAGTGGAAAATTGGAAACTATTCCAGTATCTTTGCCAGGAAAAGTCCATGAACAGCATGGTCCATGGAATCAGGAAATATCAAACATAACTGAATGAGTGGAAAAGAACAACACATATATGAAAACATGTATGTATACATACATACATATATTGCCACACATAAAACATATGTAACATTGAAATTTGATTTTAATTATGCTTTGCTGAAACAATAAAAGTAGATTTAATATTGCTTTTCCAGGATCCTTCTCTTTGTAAGATTCATTCACTATCAATATTTCACAGAAATTAGCCTAATGGTCAAGCATTTGTCTCATAATTACCTCTGCCTTTGTGATCCCACCTATCATCCAGTCTCCAGAAAGACTTAACATAAAAAGGCAAATCTTAACCCTTTAAACTACTTTTGCAATTCTCATTGCCTAAGGCTAATTCCATCAATTGAGAAGCTTTGTCTAGTGACTCACATCACAGCTTGGCTATGATTATAAGGGCCCTGAAGGAGAAGTCCAAATGATCTAAGCTTAATTCTGACTATGTCATTAATAGACAATTAGAAGATGACATACCCATGTTGCTTGTGATTTTTCACTCTCATCTGGCTAATTGTTATCAAAGACGCTGTCAGTCTTCATTGAAGGTCATTAGTTCTTCAGAAAGGTTATTGACCAAATTTACTGGTAACTGTTACCCTCATTAATAAATTCTGCTCAGAATTCTGTTCCTTAGTTTATCTTAATTTCTTTTTTTATATATTTTTTATTTTTTATTAATACTTTTTATTTGCAAAACATATGTATGGGTAATTCCTAAACATTAACCCTTACAAAGCTTTCTGTTACAAATTTTCCCCACTACTCCCCACCCCTCCCCTAGATGGCAGGATATCCACTACATGATAATTATGTTAGAATACTTAAGAAATATGTATAGTTATTCCATCATTTTTTGTGCAGGAGAAATCATATCTACAAGAAAGAATAATCTGATAAAGGAAATACAATGCAAGCAAACCTCAATAGAGAACATGAAAATGTTATGTTGTGGTCCACATTTCACATCCCTCTCTCTGGGTGTATATGGCTCTCTTCACCGAACAATTGGAACTGGTTTGGAGCATTTCATTGTTGAAGAGAGTTATGTCCCTTAGAACTGATCCTCATATAGTATTGTTGTTGCCGTGAATAATGATCTCTTGTTTCTGCTCACTTCACTGAGCATTAGTTCATGGAAGTCTTTCCACGCCTCTCTGAAATCGTCCTGCTGGTCGTTTCTTACAGAACAATAATATTCCATAACATTCATATACCATAATTTATTCAGCCACTCTCCAACTGATGGGCATCCATTCAGTTTCCAGTTTCTAGCCACTACAAAAAGACCTGCCACAAACATTCTTGCACATGTGGGGCCCTTTCCTTCTCTTATGATTTCTTTGGGATATAAGCCCAATAGAAATACTGCTGGGTCAAAGGGTATGCATAGTTTAGTTTATCTTAATTTCTACTGTAACATATATATACACCCATCTATCTTTTTATCTATATTTCTTTGTTAATAGCTTTTTTAAAATTATAAATATCTTTCCCAAATTTCAGAGTTAGACATTTAGCTTCTTCAAAAATTTTTCTATTTTATACTATGAAAATTAATTTTAGAAGTTCCATTTTTCTTTCAATGGAATCATTTAATACAATTTTGATTGACAGTATTAATTTCCTCACACAGGGATCCACCCATGAACATCCAGTCATTTGTCTCAAGACTTTTTAAATTTTTTTCAATTGTGACCCCTTTTGTCCAAGAAATTTTTATGTAACCCTGGATATATATATATATATACACATATACATATATATATGCATATATTTATATAAATATATATAGTACATATAGAGTTACATTAAATAGGTAAATAAATCAAATATCTACTCATAATAAATCGTAAACTCATTACTCACACATTCAGGTATGTGACTCTAAATAATATCAAAACCTGCAGGGTAAGAAGCTTTGGTCTATCTGATCCCATCAGTGATATTGATAATGATATTCAACTTGCCTTTCCCATTTTTCAACATTTGACAAAATAAATTCTGAGGTAACCCTCTGTATGCCCAGAATGTTTAAAGAATGAAAATAAAAACAAATGCCTTTGGAAAAAAATTCTGGTGAATTTTAGTAGTTTGTTTCATCAGACTAGAGTATAATGGATTTTGATAGGGCAGATAGAATCATAAAAAGAAATTAATTTCTTATCATTGTTATATTCCAAAAGAAATATTAAATCAGTTAAAGATAACTTCTTTCTCTCTCTTTTTCTCTCTTTCTCTCTCTCTCTCTCTCGTCTCTTTCTCTCTCTTTCTCTCTCTGTCTGTCTCTCTCTTGCTATCTGTCTCTCTCTCTCTGTCTCTGTCTCTGTCTCTGTCTCTGTCTCTCTTGGTAAGGACATCTGGCTTAAATGATTTGCCCAGGGTCACACAGCAATGAAATGTTAAGCATTTGAGGCTAGATTTGAACTCGGTTTCTTCTGATTTCAGGGCTGGTGCTCTATCCATTATATTATTTAGCTGTCCCTGAAGAAAACTTCCTGAAACATCTCAAAATGTATTTTCAATTCTTGGGTCAAAAGATTCGCTCTCCCACAATTGTGCCCTTTTCCTTGGCTCCTTCTGTAAAGCAGTGCACTAGTTAGTTGTTCACCTAGCAACCTTAATATGACAAGGTAGCTATCTGAAAATTTTAGGACAATCCTTAGTCTAGGCACAGATGACATCCTAAAATGCAGTACAAGTGCTCATACAACAGTCAGAAAAGGAAAACAATACACTATCCTTGAAGTGACATAAACTCATTGAAATTTGTTGAGCAGGGGATAGGGTGTCTTGGTCAGACCTGTATTTTAGGAACATTAATTTTCCAAGTGATTGAAGGATGAATTGTATATAGGAGACATTTTTGGCAAAGAAACCAACAATAAGCTGTTTTAATATTATAGTTATTGGGGGGAGCGTTTCTGATATAGATCTAGATATCATGTAATAAAAGTAAAACCAGCTAATATTAACATTCAGTTAGGTATAAGGGGTAAAAGAATGAGTAATCAATTATAATACTTACATTATGAACCTGAATATCTGGAAAGATGATCCCTATTTCTCAATAATAATAGGAAAATTCAGAAGAAACAAGAATTTATTATGGAAAATGAGTTTATTTTTGTACATGTTACCTTTAAGATGTCTAGATATCTAGATATGTTTAAGATATCTAGTTTGAAAGTGTGTGAAGAGGAGCAATATTAAGTACTTCTGGAAAGCCAAGAGATAGCCAAATTGGGAAAGGAATTAGATGTCAGAGAAATTTTTATTTTATCCTAAGTTCAAAGAAAATCCCTGAAACTTTTTGCTTAGGGGTAAGAGATAAGTTTTATTCTTTACCTATAGCAATGTTTACAAGAGGATGAAACAATTTTACAGCAATTTTGGCAAAATTCCTAACACGACCAATTATGTATTCTCTGAGGAATTCTGTGGTCATTGCATCATCAAGTTCTTGAAGTACCCAGAGTAAACAAGAAATGAATCTTTGCATTAAGAGAAGAAAGATATGAAGGAGAATCCGAGAGGTTTCAGAAAAAGAGTTATACATAAGAGATAATATCTCTCTATCAATTATAAAACAACTTCCTCCATTTCTTATCTCTGATCCTGCCTTTAGAGGAAGGAAGAAGGGGAAAGAAAGCTTCAGCCTTAGAAGTAAAAATACCTCCAACCTGAACATCGATGTTGTGAAAAAAAAAAAAAAAAAGGATTTGGAAGTGCTGTATTCGGCAGATTTCATATTTGTGAAACTATGACCCACAATTAAATTCAAGATACCAACTACCTTAAATTTATTTGCTTTACAAATATATCCTATATTTTCTTGTATCAAATCTTGTGTATCTTCTGATTTGGTACCCTTAAGTTATCCAATCATACACATGGTTCCAGAGAAGGCCAAACCTTGAGATGAGGCTATTTGGAGATTTGGAGTGATTAGGTAAGAAGGTGAACAAATCTCAGATATGAATGGTTTCATATTCTCTCTCTCTCCAAGATTTTTTTTTGAGATTATAGATATTATCTGAATGAATGTTTCTGTAAACTTACAGGATGTGAATTGAGACTTTTCCCATTTGGACTCCTTCCATTCCAACTCTCTACCTGAATCAATATTTAGCTATGTAGTTTGAATCTACAGAATTCTACTTTGAATTGTTTGTTGGCAGTTACTAGCTACAAGCATATTTGCTATGAATATCTCTTTATTATGTTCTAAATGAAAAGTATATATTCACAGCTTTTTTTTCTATTCAACTACTCATATTGATGTGATGACATTGAGGTAAAACACATTTTTGAAGATTTTGCCAGAAGAGTAAGCAGTCTGGCATAATTTTACATCATATTGGCTTGAGATGTTTAGCAAAGCATTGATTAGTAGTAAAGGTTAATTTTAAGGGACTTTTTATTAGAATGTTGGTCACTGGGTAATGAAATACTTTGGATAATAACTTATATATATATATATATATTATATATATTAGTTTGCAAAAAAAATTTGCAAACTTTTCAGAGTAGGGAATGCCTAAACAAATATAGTGAAATCAAAGACCATTAGAAATATTAATGTAAATAAATTTTTTGCTGTTTGAAATTAATCTTGGTTTAAAAAATGATTAAAAATGTTTTGCACAATCATCAGTTTACTTGAAAGTATAAATTTATTTGTTTTTCATGTTCATACTGCAATAGAAAAACACCAAATTCTACTGGATTCTAAAATTTTTAAAAAAATTTCATCATAGTTCCCTTGCAATAAATCTTTTCTTGTATGTGTGATTATATGTGTTTCTGTGCATAAAGAGAAAGAGAGAGAGAGGAGGTGATTAAAATATATTTGCTATAAAATTTGTTGAACTTAATATTGGATATATAAATTTAAAACTGAGAAATATATATAAACATAAATATAATGTGTGTGTAATTGTAGCCACTGTTTGCCTCCAAAAAAGAGATAAAAAATTTATCTTCTTAATTTCATTGTAAAAGAGAATGATGGGTGAGAAATATTGCATATGTTGTATACTCTATATTTTTTTGTTTTCACTCTTTTTTAAATAATGAGTGTCTTACTGGGTGGACAGGAAAATATTTATTCTAAAATGAAAATTATAGAATTTAAAAATATATCAGTGATTTTAAAAATGTGTTGAAAAATAAAATATATATGAAGTTCATTTTTAAGTGAACTCTGATGGACAAAAATGGTACAGTATTCTGGATTTGAAGTCAAAAGACTTGGGTACAAACTTTGAATTCTTATGAATACCTATGTGGCCTTTGAAAAGTCATGGCATTTCTTAGTCTCTCAATTTACTCTTCTTTAAATTGAGGGAATTGGGCTCAATGATATTACTCTGCCTCTCCAATTAAAAAATTATGTTCCTTTAAGTTCAAGCTTCATTTGACTGATACCTATTTTCTTCAGTTAATAGATCAGAATGGCAAAAATTAATATGATTTATATGATTTATCTACTTGATAGAAAGTTAAGGAATTTATGTAAAGTCATAAAACTAGTGTTATATACAGAACTAAAATTATAGTTTAGACTTAAGAGCTACAAGTAATATTCTTTCATTGCTCACTTGTTCATTAATGAAATTTGAGAGCAAATTGTTTCTTCTTTTTATATGTTTTCCATTTGAAAGAAAAATATTGGTCTTCTAGAAAAAAAGACAGACAGACCAAGAAGAGACCATGCAGTCCCCATTTGGAATGTGATGCTTCATGAGGAAACAGATTCCCCTTCATTGGAGATTATTGAATAACAACAAAAATGACAATGAAAAACTGAATGGGTTTGCTTAGGAATGGTTCAGAAAGGAGTTTTTTGAGATAAAGTATTTACTTAATGAGATCTCAATTTGATTGAAATTCTGTACTTTGGATTCTGTCTTACCTGGCTATTTAATTCAATATATAGCTTATAATCATTTTTGTCTTTTCAGTTGAGCCAACTTTCACCTATATGACATCTTCAAAAATGTAGAGATGGATAGTACAAACAATGTAACTGAATTCATTCTTTTGGGTCTCACACAGAATCCAGAGATACAGAAATTGTTTTTTGTGGTATTTTTACTCATCTACCTGTTGACTTTGGTGGGAAATCTACTGATTGTCATTACCATTGCAGTCAGTCAGTCTCTAAGCTCCCCTATGTATATCTTTCTTTCTTATTTGTCCTTCTTAGATACTTGTTATTCTTCTTCCATGGGTCCCAAAATGATAATTGATTCACTCTCTGATAAGAAAACAATATCTTTCAATGCATGCATGACCCAGCTCTTTGCAGAACATTTGTTTGCTGGGGCTGAAATCATACTCCTAATGGTGATGGCCTATGACAGATATGTGGCCATTTGCAAGCCCCTGCATTACTTAACCATCATGAATAGATCAGTATGTATTCTTTTGGTGGGATTGGCTTGGATGGGAGGCTTAGTTCATGCCATAATACTGATTCTATTCATCATATGGCTACCTTTCTGTGGTCCCAATGTCATTGACCACTTTCTTTGTGATTTCTTTCCTTTGCTGAAACTCTCTTGTATTGACATCCATCCCTTTGGCCTTTTTGTTGCTGCCAATAGTGGAATAATGTGCATACTTATTTTTTTCATGCTTCTCACATCCTATATCATCATATTAAACTCGCTGAAAGCACATAGTTCAGAAGGACAGCGCAAAGCTCTCTCAACTTGTGTGTCCCACATTGCCGTGGTCATTTTGTTCTTTGTGCCATGTATGTTTGCATATCTACGGCCTATGACCACTTTTCCCATTGATAAAGCCATAGCTGTGTTTTATACAATGATAACTCCAATGTTAAATCCTTTAATTTACACGTTGAGGAATGAAGAAGTAAAAAATGCCATGAGAAAATTATGGAGCCAAAGAATGCTTTAAGACAGGACATTAACAGAATCATGTCAAGTGGATATTAATATGCATGATAGCAGTATAAAACCAATTTGTGCTAAAATTGTATTTCTAATAGCTATAGCAAAAAGTTTCAGTTTTCCAACACATGTATATATATATATATATATATATATATATATACACATATATATATGCACACACACACATTTATATATATATGGAAGTCAACTTTGTCTAGGACATAGTACATATTGTATTGATTTTCAGAGAGGAAATGTATTTATTTGATTGAAATAATTTGTGGTGGAAAATCTTCCAATGGTGGAATATTTTAGATATAGTAATACTGAATTTGATAAACACAGCAGACAAAAAATCGAGGTGAGATATGGAAGGTCTCAGCTGAATGATATTATATTTAGGTGGGTTATGAACAGGGTTAGGGACTACTTTAAAAATGTGGACATTCCAAAGAAGAACTGGAACTCTTAATTGAAAACCAGATAGATAACTTTGACTATATTAAGTTAAAAAGTTTTTGTACAAACAAAATCAATGCAGACAAGATTAGGAGGGAAGCAATAAATTGGGAAATCATCTTTACATTTAAGGGTTCTGATAAAGGTCTCATCTCTAAAATATATAGAGAATTGTCTCATATTTATAAAAATTCAAGCCATTCTCCAATCAATAAATGGTCAAAGGATATGAACAGACAATTTTCAGAGGATGAAATTAAAACTATTTATAGTCATATGAAAAGGTGCTCCAAATCACTATTGATCAGAGAAATGCAAATCAAGACAACCCTGAGATACCACTTCACACCTGTCAGATTGGCTAAAATGACAGGAAAAGTTAATGATGAATGTTGGAGGGGTTGTGGGAGGGCTGGGACACTGATGCATTGTTGGTGGAGCTGTGAACGGATACAGCCATTCTGGAGAACAAGTTGGAGCTATGCTCAAAAAGTTATCAAACTGTGCATACCCTTTGACCCAGCAGCATTTCTATTGGGCTTATATCCCAAAAAAATCACAAAGGAAGGAAAAGGCCCCACATGTGCAAGAATGTTTGTGGCAGCCCTTTTTGTAGTGGCTAGAAACTGGAAATTGAATAGATGCCCTTCAATTGGAGAATGGCTGAATAAATTATGGTATATGAATATTATAGAATATTATTGTTATGTAAGAAATGACCAGCAAGATGATTTCAGAGAGGCCTGGAGATACTTACATGAACTGATGCTGAGTGAAATGAGCAGAACCAGGAGATCATTATACATGGCAACAACAGTACTATATGACGATCAATTCTGATGGACATGGCTCTCTTCAACAATGAAATGTTTCAAACCACCTCCAATTGTTCACTGAAGAAAGCCATATACACCCAGAGAGAGGGATGCGAAATGTGGACCACAACATAACATTCTCATACTCCTTGACTGATGTTTGCTTACATTGTGTTTCCTTTATCTGATATATCGTTCGTGTAGATAAGATTTTTCTTGCACAACAATGATGTTTGGAAATATGTATACATATATTCGATTTGCCAATATTTTAACATAATTAACATGTAGTGGATATCCTGCCATCTAGGGGAGGGGTGGGGAGTTGGGGGGAAAAATTTGTAATGGAAAGCTATGTAAGGGTTATTGTTGAAGAATTACCCACACATATGTTATGCAAATAAAATAAAATTAAAAAAAAATAAAAATGTGGACATTATTTGGTTAATATCATTTTAGATGACTTCTGTTGAAATGGTCCCTTATCTTTGCTTTATTTAAAACACTCAAACCATTACTTAGAGAAAGTGAGAAATAATCAAATTTATCAAATGGAGAGAACAGAAATCTGGGAAAGAAGGTTAATATATTGAAAGGTAAAAATAGCATACAAAAGACCTTAAAACGTGAGAACAATGGGATAATCCTAATTAGATAAATTTTATTAGAATAAAATGTAAAAGAGCTACAAATTGTTTAGGATAGGCTATATTCTATGGATAATTCCATCTTCTATGAATATAAAGACACAAAATAGAAAAAAAAAAGCCTTGACCTTAAATCTTTAAGGGACTTAAATTATATTGGGAATAAATAATACATTCACAGGCAAGTGAATACAGAGCACTAAAAGAGACATTTATATTTAGAATTTGCATTTACAATCAGAAAAGATTTCCTATAGGAGATGGTATTTAACCTGTGATTTGAATGGAATTATAAATTCTAAGCAATTAACTTTAGGAATGCAATTGTTACTCTAGGTCTTGAAGAAAGGTTATATCATACCATATAATTTCACCTAAAGAGAACCAGTTGGCCAACTTGACTGCAATGTCAAATGCTTAATACTTTTGGCCTAAAACATTCAACTGGATAGCATAGATGAATAATGCATGAATGAGAAATCATTTAATAAGCAATTTTTGTATTTATATTTCAGAAACCAAAGTAAATTCTAAAAGTTCAAATGCAAAGAAGAATATAATCCTTGTCCTCAATGAGTTTGCATTTTAATAGGGGAACACAACATAATGGTGAGAGCAGAGGTGTTTATTGCAAGGATAATTGGAGTCATAGGGTAAATGATTGTAATGATATTGCCAGCATGATTAGTGCTTTTGTGATTTCTAACTTCAGAGCTAGGGAGATAAATTATATGTAAAAAGGGCAGAAAGGAAGATTATACATATGGCAATATGACATGACTATAGCTGGACAGGAGTGTGATTATTATGGGTTGGAGTAAAAGTGCCTACACAGAAGTTAATATGGAAAAATATGGGAGTTTTAGTCAATTTTGAGGTAAAGATGAGTAAGATGAATGATTTTCAAGTAAAACAATTGAATCCATTCATAAAAAGATAGAATCAAGAAATAGTGTTATGTAATACACATACATTCCACATGCTTGTATACACACATGTACATAATATACATGTGTTTCTATACTTATATATAGATACATGTTTTACATGCATGTATACATACACATAAATTCCTGTTTTGGGACATTTTAATGAGGAAGTAGACCAAGTTTTCACAATTCTTCCTCCATTACTGGGGAGAGAAAGAACTACTTTTCAGATATGTGGATCCCTACAGTTTGACAACAGCTTGTGTAAAGGCTTTCAAAGGTCATAGATCCACCTCTCTCTGCACTTCAGAAATGGAATGTTAACTGATTTATAAATGTTAGGAATAGATCTGGAATTGATAAATTGCTTTATTACTGAGGAGAACTGGAAATTTTATCTTGACAGGAAACAGCAGAAAAGAAATTCTTAAGTAAAGGGGCTTCATCTCCCCTATTTTTTGAAGTCATAGAACATTGTCTAGTACATAGGACATGTAGTATTGATTTTGGAGAAGAAATGCATTTAGTTGATTGAAATAATTTGAGATGGAAAAAAAAACTTTAGGGAACATTATCCTTGTAACCAATTATTTAGTTTTGATTTTTTTTATTTCAAAGTAAGAAAAATAAAACCAAAAAAATTGTCATGTACACAGAAAACATGAGAGAATTAAAAATATGAGATAACAACTTTCCATTTCAAAAAAGCCAATATAATAAGTACTATACATTGTGTTCAGAGGTATCCAGCTTTTCTTTGCTTCCTTGTAGCTTTTCTTTTGTTAACTGCTCTGCATATATGTTATCCTTTTCCCCCTTTTCTTCCTTCATCTGCCCATAAAAGACTATATGCAAGCACACAAATGATTATATATACATGCATTTACACAATACATGCACACACACATATATATACATATACATAAACATACTTGTACACACATATACATAGATCTACAATCTTTCACATGTATACACGTGTACATCAATATTAATCAATGTAAGGTTATACTATACTATCATTCTTCTTAATTTCAAGTGTTTCCAGATTTTTTAAATCCATTTCCTAAATCACAGCAATATTCCAAGCTTTTATACTATCTAGTTATTTCAAATAACTAAAACCTTATTGGTTAACATAGTTGAAATTTAGTGGTTTCCCTATTTTCTCTTTTAATTAAATCTATTTTAGCTCTTTCTTTCAAACTATACTATTATAACATCAATCTTAAACATAGTTTACATTTTCAAATATAAGAACTAAGAATTTTATTTTTATTATTTGCTTGAAATTAACTTTTGATATTTACCTAACATTTCTCTTAGATCTTATATGATAATTTTCTTTTAAGTTCAGTTCCTTTCTTTTTTTTTGCAACAAATTTCTAAAAGTCTGTCAATACAGAAGTTTTTGGCTATCATCCTAGTTCTCTTCTATATTGAAATATTTCAGGTGTCATTGTATAGAACAGTGCTTTAATTTTCCTTGATTAAAGGAAAAATATCTTTGAATAATACATAATATTTCATAAAGATTAAAGGAAAAATGTAATAACATATCTGTATCATTGTATATGGCTGACTTCTGTAAAGTATCTTAAACTTTTAGACCTAATTTTCTCATTGGTTAAATAGGGATCAAAACAATAATACTCATGTTTTAGTGTGAGGAATGAATGAAATAGTGCATCAGAATGCTTTTTATTCCTTTTAACATTATAAAAATATTTTTTTTGTTTTCTTAAAGGATTGAATAGAAATTGGATTCATTTGATCCCCATCAGTGGATATATAAGCTTTATTTTGATTTGTCTGGACGTAAAAATTGATCCAAAGAGAGTGATCTAAAACAGTAAATTTGTTTATTATGAGTACATAGTTTCTGGCTCTAGATTAATGGTTAAAAAGACATTTGGGGAATATGTACTTTTAATGTGTGTGTGTGTGTGTGTGTGTGTGTGTGTGTGTGTGTGTGTGTATTCTATTTAGTAGGAAACTGCTCCAATAAACTTCACTTCTTTGACTCTCTCATGCATGTGTCATCAATAAGTATAAGATATTGATAAACCCCATTCTTTATCACTTTATGGACTATGCCATTCTTGAGCACATCTAGGCAGCACAGTGGATACAATGCTACTGTTGCAATCAGGAAAACTGGTGTTGACCTTACTAGCTGTATGACCCTGGGCAAATAACTTCAACTTGCTTAATTAATTTTTCTCATCTGTGTGAGCCAGAGAAAGAAATGGTAAACCACTCCACCATCTTATTCAAGATAATGGCAAATGGGGTCATGGAGAATCAGAGATGACTTACAAAAATGATTGAACCATACTGTATTCTCTTATATTTCTGTATCCTATCCTCTGTTTCCCCTTCCATTAATAAAGTCCTTTGAAATTTGTTTTAATTTTAAGTGTTTTAATTGGTTGCACCAAAAATGACAGAAACAAAGATTACCATAAATCTTGTCTTTGACTTTGCCTATTTTGCCTGCAGGCAGATAAAATTAACAAAATTTTGATGCACACTAAGGGGAATTTTAAGATGTTTAAAGATTTTTTCCCATCTCAATCCTCATCTTACTTGACTTTCATCTTCAGTGAGTACATAGGAAGCAGATTTTTATTGTAAGACATTCAATAAATATTTATTACATACTGACTACATGCTGGGAAATGGACTAAATTTAGTGATACAAAGAACAACAAAAAAAGAATATCACTTTCTCAAAGATTTTTTTTTGATGCTGGAGACAGTATGCCGTAATGTGTGCTTACATGTACATACTTACATATATGTATGTACACACACACACACATATATATATATATATACATATATACATGTGTGTGTATAAAATAAATGGAAGATAATGTCAAAAGGAAGGAACTAGTTGTGGGGGAGTAAAACATCTTACAGGAAGGGAAAATTCAAATTAGTCTTTAAGGAAGTCAAGGAAATTTGTAGATAGAGATTTGTAGGAAGATTAAGTATCAAGTATAGCACATTAAAAAATGTCGAGTTGATCAATGGCATGAGTGAAACCAGAAGAATAATTTATACAAACTTGACAACATTATAGATACACTGACTTATAAAGAATTCAGAACTTGGATTTGAGCAAACCCAAATCCAAAACATTAAAGATGAAGCATCCCACTCACTTCCATGAAGAGAAAGGTATAAACATAAAATTTAAAAGGGAGACATACCTGTTATTTCAAAATTATTATAATAATTTGTGTGGCTGGACTATGAATGATTGGATAAAAAATTATTTTATATTTTTCCTAATTCAATTGGGGATATAAGAAATACAGATTATATATGAATGTAAGAATAAATACAGATACCTTTATGTTTGAGAATTAAGAACTGATTTATAATTTTATGCCAAGATCAATTTTAATCAAATTATGATGTCAGGAGTCAGTTTGCATATGGCATAAAATATAAAGACAAGAAAAAAGAGGAAGTTATAGCAACAAAATATAGATAGCATTCTCAAGGAGTATATCTTTCAAGGGAGAGGAGATATTGAATAAAATACTATAACTACTGGGCATGGGATCAGATCAATTTTTTTTTAAGATGAGTTTGAAATAGGTATGTCTGTGAGCAGGAAGGTAGGAAAAATTTGGTCAAAGTGAAATGTTGGGTTGCTTAGACTTAATTGAGGGGGATAGGAAAATGGAGAAGGGAAGGGTGAAGAGTAGAGGTCAGAGAAAGTAAGTGAAAACAAGGGAATAGGGTACAGAAATATAAGAAACAGTATGGTTCAGTCAAATTTTTAGTCATTTCTGACTCTCTATGATCTCATTTGACAGTATCTTGGAAAAGGTATTGTAGTGTTTAATGATTCCTTTTTCCAGCTCATTTTACAGATGAGAAAACTGAGGTAAGCAAGGTAAAATTATTTGCTTAGGATTATATAGTTAGTAAGGCCAACAAAAATTTTCCAGAATCCAGGTCTAGCTCTGTATCTACTGTGCTACCCAGCTGCCCTCTGGTATGTCATAGCCCATAAATTGATGATAAAGCAGAAAAGATACTTATCCTGACAATTCCCAAATAAAGAACATGTGTGTGTGTGTGTGTGTGTGTGTATGTATGTTTTTTTTTCCCTTATCTGGATCTTAAAAAGTGGAAAATAGGAGAGGCTTTTCTATTCTTTTACTGAGTATTCTGGGTTGGAGAGTAACAAGAAATGACCAAGACTGACATTGAAGCACTATGTGAATAAACTAATCATTAGGCTCCAGAATTATTTTATTGTTTAACAGTATTTAGAAAAGTTGATTTTAATAGACTGACACATAACTGAGAATATATGTTCATATAGAAGGGATATGCTCTTTGTAGCTTTGTAGCAATGTCTCAGTCATAATTAAACAGTAAAGTGCTTTGCAATATAAAAGAACTTTACCACTTGTATTACTACTTCCCCAGATTCATCTTTTATTTCTACAATAAACATTTTCACAAGTACCATTTTATTTTATTTTGCTGAAGCAATCAGGGTTAAGTGACTTGCCCAGGATCACACAGCTAAGAAATGTTAAATGTCTGAGACTAGATTTGAATTTAGGTCCTCCTGACTTCAGTGCTGGTGCTCTATCCACTGTGCCACCTAGCTGC
Organism: Myrmecobius fasciatus; assembly: GCA_023553655.1. Lineage (NCBI taxonomy): Eukaryota > Metazoa > Chordata > Mammalia > Dasyuromorphia > Myrmecobiidae > Myrmecobius > Myrmecobius fasciatus. Next base: position 21,724 of record JAJPUD010012916.1, read on the forward strand.
CCCACAAGTTCCATTTTAAACAAGGAAATATGATAGTTCCAGGAGTGAAGCAATGCTGGAATAATGAAGCCAGAAAAATCCTTAACCTGTACCATATGAAACCAAGTCTCTGAGCAGTCTTATTTAATGAAATGACTCTCCAGATCAAGACAGATTGGAAAGACTTCAAGATAGTTCATTCTCATTGGGATGAAAGGAGTGTTCAGCACAGGTCAGAGAGAGTCTAGAAAGCCAGTAAGAAAATCTTGAAAATAGCAAATCAGCAACTGAGACCCTTGTACCTGAATCAAAATTTGAGCAGACCACTGAGGCAACTTCCAATCCCAACTCAGAATGCAAATTCTGAGAAACCAGGCTGTGTCATGGAAAAAAGCAGGAAAAGCTGCCTTTTGGGAGCAAAATACCAACACAAGGAATGCCTATGCTCAAAATCAAGACTCAGACTTGCACAGGATCCTTGGGACAGTAAAACCTTTACCCCAGAATTAGAGCCCAATCATAAAAGTCACACAAAAAGGAAATAGTAAAAGAGAAAGGTATAAAAATGATCAAGAAAAACAAAAGAACCTTAACTACAGAAAGCTCCTATGGTGACTGGGAAGACCAAAACAGCAACTCAGGCAAGGACAAAATGTACATAAACGAAATCTTAAAGAGTAATATGAATTGGCTCCAAGCCCAATGAAGCTTCTTAGAAGTGCCAATAAAATAATTTTAAAAAACAAATAAGAGGGGCAGCTAGGTGGCGCAGTGGGTAGAGCACCAGCCCTGAAGTCAGGAGGAACTGAGTTCAAATCTGGTCTCAGATACTTCCTAGCTGTGTGACCCTGGGCAAGTCACTTAACCCCAATTGCCTCAGCAAAAAAAAGAAGAAAAAAACAAATAAGAGAGGTAGAAGAAAAAAATGAGAAAATAAATGAGAGGTCTGCAAAAGACAGTCAAAAGCTTGGAAAAAGGAGAAAAAAAAAACAGTCAAGAAATACATTCATTAAAAGACACAATAGGCCAAATACAAAAGAAGAAAAAAGCCACTGAAGAATACATCTTGAAAAGCAGAATCTCTTCAAATCAAAAAGAGATACAAAAAGCTAACTGAAGATAATCACACATTAAAAGGTAGTACTGAGGTAATGGAAGCTGATGACTGTATGAGCCATCAGGAAACAGTCAAACCAACTAAGAAGAATGAAAAAATGGAAGAAAATGTAAAATACTCCGTTGGAAAAATAGCTAAACTAGAAAATAGATCCAGGACATACAATATAAAAATAATTGGTCTGCCTGAAAGGCCTAACCAAAAAAATTAGCATGGAAGTGGTCTTCAAGAGATCAAGGAAAACTGCCCTGATATACTAGAACAAGAGGGAGAAATAAACATTGAAATAATTCATCAAACACCTTTTGAAAGAAATCCCACCAGGAAAATCTCATGGAACATTGTTGCAAAACTCTACAAATATAAAGTTAAAGAAAAAATACTGTGAGCAACCAGACAAATACAATAATACAATTCAAGTATCAATGACCAATAGTCAGGAATACCCAGAATTTGGCAGCATCTACAATAAAACATTGATAAGCCTATAATAGTCTATTCTGGAAGTCAAAGGGTCTGGGACTACAACTCAGAATCAACTATCTAGGAAGAATGACCATCTTTTTTTTTTCAGGGCAGGAAATGGATCTGCCATGAAATAAGAGACTTCCAATTATTTCTATTGAAAAAAAACAGAATTAAATACAAAATTTGATTTGATCTCCCAAACATGACTCAAGATAAGAATAGAAAGGAAATGGGGAAAATATATATATTATTTAAAGGTTAAACTGTTTATATCATTAGATGGGAAAATGATATCTGTAACTCTTGAGAACTGTATGTTATAGGGACAGTTAGAGGGGGCATAAATAGATAGAGGGTATAGTTGTAAATGTATTCTGATGCACTGATATCAAAGAAAAAGACAGTAAATGGTGGGGAAAGTATTTTACTAGGTGAAGCAGAAACAGGAGTTAAAATGGGGTGAATTAGATCACATGAAGAGGCACAAAAAACTTATTACAATCAAGAGAAAGAAGGGAGGGGATTGAACATTATTTGAAACTTAATCTCATAAGCTTGAGATCAAAGAGGGAATAATAATCACTCGGGGGTATAGAAATTTATCTTGCCCTAAAAAGAAGTAGGAGAAAGGGAAAAGGAAAGGGAGAAGTTGAATGGAAGGGAGACAGAAAGAATAGGAGAAAGAAGTCAGAGAAGGGAGAAGGGGTGATAAAAAGTAGAACAAGTACAGGGAGAGTCAGTTAGGGAAAAATATTACCACAGAGAGACAGAGTAGAAAGAGAAAACAAAAACATATATATGGAAGAAAATAGGATGAAGGGAAATACAGAGTTGGTAATACTAATTGTAAATATGAATGGGATGAACTCTTACATAAAACAAAATTGAATAGCAGAGTAGATTAAAAAAAACAAATCCTATAATACAGTGCATATAAAAAACACATTTGAAACAGAAAGATACAAGCAAAATTAAATAATCTTCCTTTGAAACAAAAAAAGTAAAAAAAAACAAATACTAATTCTAATCTCAGAAAAAGCAAAAGTAAGAATAAATGTAATTAAAACACATAAGGAAGGAAATTATATCTTTGTAAAGGGTACCCTAAACATTGAAATAGTATTGATACTAAATATATACATGCCAAGTGGTAGAGCATCCTAATTCTTAGAGAACATATTAAGCAAGTTACAAGAAGAAACACACAGCAAGACTATGTTAATGAGGGACCTCAACTTTTCCCTCTCAAAATTAGAGAAATCCAACCTTGAAATAAATAAGAAAGAAACTAGGGAAATTAATTCAGTCTTAGAAAACTTAGATATCATAGACTCTGGAGAAAAG
>JAJPUD010012916.1:24731-46946 GCA_023553655.1 Myrmecobius fasciatus
AAAAAAAAAAAAAAAAAAAAAAGGAATGGGACCAGAAAGCAAAACACCTTTTTATCAGCAGTGCATGGCACTTACACAAAAATTAACCATGTATTAGTCAGGGCATAAAAAACTTCACAATCAAATGCAGAAGGCAAAATAAATGTTAATAAACAAATATAGCTTAGATGATAACACAGGTGGATGAATTGGGTACTCAATTCATTTTTTTTGAAAAGGCCTTTAGAAATGTAATCTTCAATGTGTTTCTGGTTCTTTGATTGCAACACTGGTTTCCTTCCCATGTTCTGCATTCTAAAATTGACCATCAAGTTGCTCCTCACATATAATACATCATCTCCTTTGAAATTCCTTTTTTCTTCATTCAGTAGTATTTTTGACAAATTTAGACAAAGTGTTGTCTTTTATCTGAGATGAGTAGTAATTTCCCATATATTCTCAATGTACAGGGCTTCCTTTAAAATTATTTAGATTTTATTTTGTATATCTTTTGTATTTACTTCTGAATGTTCATGTTCTTCTGCCCCCAAATATAGTGAAAAATTCAGAGAGTAAGTTTTCCTATCTATCCACCATAATAAACACTCAGTCAGTCAACAAGTATTTATCAAGTATTATGTTCTTAGCATTGTGGACAATGCCTGAAACAGAATAGGCACTTATAAAATGTTTGTGAAATTTAATTGATATTTTAAATGAAAACTATTCTATATTAACATTTCAATTTCTGAAAAAAAATCTGATGCTTACCTTATTTGTATTGGATAGTATGTAAAGTATAGTATTAGCATATAGTACATACATAATATTATATAATATACATTAAGGGATATAATACAGTATTTTCAAAAAAAAACTCTCTCTTACATTTCTCCTCTATTATTTATTAATAAACAGTACTTAAAAATAACTTGAGCATGCTAATGACATATACCCCCACTATGAAGCCTCTTTAGACATTAGAAGAAATCAAAGAGGAAAATATCCTTATATCTGTTCACTGAATGCTAGAAAACAATTTTTAAAAGTATATCGTTGCACTGATCAAAAAATCTTTCTATGGATATTTTCCTTTCCTCCTCCTCACACATAACTTTGAGTCTGGTAGTTTTATTAAGTATCTATTACTGGGCAACCAAAATCTCCTTCCTACTGAATAATTTACTGATAGAATTTTTCATTTGGGCATTTCTCAGTGTGTAAATTAAAGGGTTTAACATGGGGGTGATCATTGTGTAGAAAACAGCAATACCTTTATCAATGGGAAAGGCCGTCCCAGGCCTCATGTAGACAATAATACAGGGAACAAAAAACAAAACAACCACAGTGATATGGGAACCACAGGTGGAGAGGGCTTTGCGTCTACCCTCCAAACTGTGAGTCTTCAGAGAACTCAGGATGACACTGTAGGAGACCATTAACAGGAGAAAGTTTAACAAACAGATGAAACCACTGTTGGCTGCTACAAATAGTCCAAGGATGTGAGTGTCAGTGCAGGCAAGGTTCAGCAAAGGATTTAAGTCACACATAAAGTGATCTATGACATTGGGACCACAAAAGGGTAATTGGATTAGGAACAGCATCTGTATGGCTGCATGAAGTAAGCCTCCTATCCACACTACAGCCATCAAGAGGCTACGTAACCGCCAATTCATGATGGTCATGTAGTGTAGGGGCTTGCAAATTGCCACATAGCGGTCATAGGCCATTACTGTGAGCAGGATGACCTCAGCACCTCCAAAGAAGTGTTCTCCAAAGACTTGCATCATGCAACCATTGAAGTAAATGGTTTTCTTCTCATAGAGTGAATCTATAATGAGTTTAGGTGCATTAACAGAAGAATAGCAGGCATCTATAAAGGAAAGATAGGCAAGAAAAAAGTACATGGGGGAATCCAGACTAGGGGTGATGACAATAGTGATGACAATGAGTATATTACCCACCATTGTTACAACATACATAATAGAAAATACAATAAAAATAACTTTCTGCATCTCTGGCTTCTCGGTGAGCCCCAGTAGGATAAATTCAGTCACATTATTTTCATTACCCATTTATTCCATATAGATATTTAATCCAAATGATGGTTTAGCTGTAAAGAAAGTAAAGTTTTCAGTAAGAGAGTCTTCTATTATTGGACTCTGCTCCATAAAGTTATCAGAAAAAGAGATTGGCCTGAGTACACATTCATATGTCAAATGGCCCTCTCCCTTGGTGAACTTAAAGTGGTGATTTATTCCCACTGAATCTCTGTGCCCTTAAATTTAAAGTGTCTCAGGGAAGAATTATATGCTTTAGTGCAAAAGGCTCATAATTCGAGACAATCTGAGTTAAAATCCCCCTCAGTTGCATGCTACTAGCAATTATAGTAGCTAACATTTGCAGAGTACTTGAAAAGTATTACTACTTGTTTTATACTTGTATTTGCTTTCTAAAGTTATTTACACATGCAACCTCATTTCATTCTTATAACCCTTTGGGGTGGATATTACAATTTATTCATTTTAAAGATAAGGAAATTGAGGCAAGGAAAGTTTAAGTTATTTTCCCAGAGAAACACCTAACAATCTTCTGAGATGGGATTTGAACTCATGTTGCCCAGATTTCAAATACATCAATTCTACTCACCTAGTTGTACAAACCTGACCATGTTACTTAATTTATCTTTGCCTCTATTCCCTTATCAGAATAATGATTGGGCATATTGATCCCTTACTTGTATGTTCTCTCTTCTAGTTGTGAGTGTTCTTATGATCTGATTAGATTAGATACTTCATTGAGTTCTTGTGACAACAGTGCTTCTAGAGCAATTTTAGTAAGAATATTCCATCAAACCTATCCTGCTATTTTCATAGACAAACTATTGATGTGGATCACCTGATAATGTATTTTTGGTAGATTGGAATTCATTTAATTTTGGAAAACAAAAAAAACAAACACTGATTTAATATTGTCTTAAAATTAAGTGTCTATTAAGAACCATAGACATCACTTCTTGGTCTCAGGCTATTTAATATTTCTATCATCTGCTGGGATAAAGGCATATTTGACATCAATAAACTATTCACAAATAATACAAACCTAGGAGGAACAATTAATACCATGATCAATACATTCTTGGCAGGCTAAAACATTATGCCATATTTAATATGCAATAAAGTGAGAATAAATTTAAAGTTCACTTGGTTTTTAAAATATCTTCAAAGTGACAAACTGATTAAATTTTGGTTTGATCAACATTTTCTGAATTGCTGCTTTCTAAGCTCCTTATAAGTCAGCAGTGTGTTGTGACAAGCTAATGTGATTTTAGGGTATCATATTGGAAGCTTAGCTTAGAAGAGTCAGGATGACATAATCCCTCTTGACTCTTCCAGCAATAACTCATATTTGGAATATTGGGTTCAATTCCATAATATGTAAGTGGAAGAACATTGGCAAATTGTAGATTTTCCACAGGGGGAAGACTGGGATAATTGGAGGATATTCAGTTTGTTTTATGAAAATCAATTGAGGTAAATTATCATGTTGGAACTTTAAATAGAAAAAAAATAAAAGAGCACCTGAGAGTAGTCATGTGTGGTAGATACTGGATTTGTTCCATATGTCCACAGACTGCAAAACTTGGAGTAAGTGCTGAAAGTTATAAAGTAGTTATAGACCCATAATTTTCTTGCTAAAAAGGTATTGTGGGTGTCACTGATTTCATTCTACTTATTTTATGTTATACACAGCACAAAAACTTTAATTGATGTAGGATTGGAACTCAGTTTATTAATTTTCTCTGACACCAAATACAGTGTTCATTCTAATGGATTGAATATATTTAACTCTTATGTCATGGATATAGGAGGGAATCTTCACATTTAGAGCAATTGATAAATAGAACAGATCATTTCAGGAAGAAGTATTTTTTAGGTTCTTATGCTGGATCTTCAAATAAAACAGTGATGTCTCTTTTTTGGAAATATTCTATTAAGGATTATTTGGGAAACTATGTATTGGCCTCTGAATTTCCTTTTATTCTCAAATTTAATTCTGAAATATTTTAATTCTGTATTTCTTTTTGGGTTAAAATATGATTTATTATATTTCCATGAAACATGAAGCTTCTCTCTCTTTTCTATGGCATATATACACATATCTTTAATTTTGTGGTTAACAATGCGTTCAACAATCATTCACTACCTACCTCATTCTTTCCAGGTAATTATGAATGTTAAATAAGACAACAGATGAGAAATACTTTTATTAAATATGTAGGATATGGGAGAACATAGGCATTTTCTTTTAAAAATGGGCAGATCTACTTGACTGAAGTACAGTGTTCGTGCATTAATTTTTAAATTAAAATATTTAGATATGAATTTTAAATATCAAAGATATCTAATGGTTTGTTCTCATAATTGCCATAAATGACAGATTTAGGGTCCTATCCTATTAATGATCAACTATGCAAAATGAGGAAAGCTCTTAAGAGGGAAGTTTTAGGATCATATTGTAATAACTATTGTTGTGATAATAGGGAAGGAGAAAGACTGGAGTCGGACATGATAACTCAATGTCCCTAAAATTTGATGATAAGTATATTAGTTATTCCATCTAATATATTAGCTTTATCTTTATTTTCTTTTCATTCTCCTATATCCTGTTTTTCATTCATAGAAATAATTCTTTCGAAGAAGAATTTCACTAAAGGAATGCTAATAAAGATTTTTTTAATTCTAGATGAATAAAGGAAATTGGCTTATATGTTTCCCACTAGCACATTCATTCTTCCCCCACTTCTACTACAATCAATCAGCTACCTGCTTTTTTTTCTTTAAGATTTGTCTTCCTATCTATTTATCCATTTCTATTACCATACCTATATCATTTATTTCTAACTTAATTACTTCTCTATTTCTTTGTCTTTATTTATTTGTCCCCACTGCATTCCATTTAGAGATCACCATTGCATTCTAGATCCCTTTTTTCATTTCTCAAGAAATTTCATTCTTATAAGAAAGCTGTTTTTCTCTTTCATATTTTTGGGTTGATAAACCTTGATGGACATAACAAAATTCTAGTGAAAGGATCCATTATAATTTCATTTCATTTTTTCTCAAAAGGATCCTCACTTTTAAATGACAATTATTTTAGTTTTCAATCACCGTCTCATTCATCCTCCACAAAGCCCAGGTTCAAAACCTGCTATTCTTTTACAAAGAATATTATGCTCTACTTATGCATTCTACTTCCTGGAGATTTATTATGTCTTTGAAATTTACACAGATAATAATTCAGTCATCCTGAATTATATCATTATGCTTCATTTGACAAAATTCAAAATTTTCTTATATATTCCCTCTTTTTGTTTTTTTAATGTAGACTTTTATCAAGAAGTTGTCTTTCTTTCCACACAAAAAAACATTACCAGAAGGCTCTATCCCATTATATCAATATTTGTTTTTTTTATTTCTTTGTTTTGTGACACAATTGACATTAAATTGCTTGTCCAGAGTCTCACAATTAGTAAGTGTTATGTATCTGAGTCCAGATTTGAATTCAGGTCTTCCTGATTTCAGGACTGGTGCTCTGCTGTGTCATCTAGCTGCGCCACGTTAATATATCTAAAGCATTTATCACAATGTCTGGTACACAATGTTTTGGTATTTGCTAATATTTATTACTTTATTTTCTTATCTTTTTCCTTTCCCCTACTAGAATTTTTCTCTGTCTTTCTGAATTTCTGTGTGTTTCTGTCTGTCTCTCTCTCTTCCCTTTTTTACTGGCTTATAATGGGTCTATCTGATTTTTGAAATAAAAATTCAGTTTTCTGAAGAGTCCCCTGCAATCTGGAAGAAAGTGAAGATCTTGGAGCAGTAAAGGAACCTTATTCTCCATTTACTAATGTTTTATATTTTATTATGACATTTAACCATCTATGCATATATGTTTCAAGAGTTTAAGATTTTGGATTATTCCAATTTAAAAATTGCTCTTTAATGGCAATGAAGTCTAATATAAGCGTTACAAGGCATATGATGGAATCAGTTAAGTGAGTGTTACCTTTGGTTATTCCATCTTTTTTCTTCAGATACTTTGCCTGTTAAATGTAAATAAATGACACTTATATGATGGTTTATATTTTACCAAGAGTTTCTTTCCACCCAAACATAGATGGTGGCCATGAAATATATTATTTTCATTTTGGAGAGGAGGAAACTGAGGTTCATAAAGGTGAAGGGTGAGAAACAATCAAAAACTGAGTTGTCTGACTCACTGCAATTCAAGCATCCACCCCCACAAACTCTACTAGAACTGATACTTACTCAGCTTCATATAGTTCACATTTAACCCTTCAATCTTTTTATTTCATGATTTTAAGAGATTTAATCTACAGTACAAAACTGGATTCCTAAAACAAGCCTAGAATCAAGCAGGAAATATAGTTTGATATATGTGGAATGACTTACCCTGTTCTGTTGCATGAATAACAATGCTTTCTCAAGTATTCACGCATTATTCTCACTTTCATGATGATATTGTCATTAAATAGAAAGATGGTAACAATAGTTCAGCCATAGGGCCAGTCAGTGATTTATATTTAATATAGGTATTTTCATGATTCTTACATTCCAGATCTCCCTCACTAAGAATCTAGGAAAATTCAATCTTATTCAGTACCATGTTCTCTAATACTAGAAACAACAACAACAAAATAAAACCAAAAATACACCTTCAAACATGCATGGAGATACTATGGAGGTCTATACATGCATTTATGACAACAGGCAGGAATGACTTTAAATGACCATCTATATTCATATCTCCTCTCTCATGGCTTTGTAATGAAAAATGGAACTAAATTACATATTATAAGGTTTAGGGACCTATTTTCATGCCCAGATTGGGCTCTCAGAGGAATTAATTATTAATGAGACTAAAAAGGCTTTTTCTTAAAAGATACATTATTTTGGGAAGGTGTTTGTATAATAATACAGATATTCTCAGTTCATTCTTCTCTTTATATTGGGGACATCAATTATGTGCCATACAAGAAGAATGAAATATTTCCATTAGTATTTTAAGACCTGGCTCACCAAGAATAAAGTGTCTAATATAAATTAGGTACAATCAGGGAATATCATACTAATGACATATCTCTGGTGCACCCTTCAAATCAACTTAATGAAAATGGATTACTGTGGATGTATTTATTTTGTCAACTCATCAGATATTTGTCAGCTTGGAAGTTTTGGTTAAATATATTATTAGGCTTAAGGAAATGGCTAGGTATCTGAAAACTATAAGTGTTTTTCAATTAGAAATGCAAATGAAAGCCTCTTACCATGTTATCTGCTCCACTCAGAGGACTTTGGAGGTAACAAGGCAGCTAGCTGGTGCAAAAGATAGAATGCTAACCTTGGAAGAATTAAGAAGAATTAATCTTTCTTAATTGTAATCAAGTTTCAGACACTTATAAGCTGTGTGTCTCTGCACAAGCCATTTAATTGTTTGCCTAAGCTCACCATCAATAAAATGAGTTGGAGAAGAAAATGACAACTCCAGGTTCTTCATCCAGAAACCCTCAAAGGGCTTCACAAAGAGTTAAACATGACTGAACAAAACAAAACAACAACCAAAAAAAAAAATGGACAGAATAGGTTATATTAGAAATCATTTCATTGTTGTGTTTATTTTTTCTTTTTAACCTTTTACTTCAGCAAAGCCCCAATGCAGTGTTATAGATCTTCCAACTCAACTCATTCCATCTGTACATACCCAAATTGGAGATTCAGATTGTTTCTTGATGATTTTCATCATTACCTTTAGTAAAAATCATCTATAATGAAGAAAATGAGAATCAACGTATGCATTCCCTAAATGATAAATGCTCAAAAAGTTTTAAAGGCAAGAAGTCCCAAACAAAGCTATCACTAGCCATGTGAAAAATAATTTAAATGCCTAATATTATCATTCAAGAAAGTAGTTTCAAACTGTGTCACAAAAATTGTCAAATTGTGCATAGCTTTTAAACCACATACAATGATATTAAACATTTATTTAGAAGAGATAAGAAAAAAGACCCATTTGTATTATAGATTTGCTGTAAATATACAGATATATAAATGTATGTATATTTATATATATATAAGCATGTCATCCTCAGATTGATTTCTTTGCCACCACAATGTTTCTGTGAATATATATATATATATATATGCATATATATACACATGTATATATACATAGCTACCTATATAGACATATAAATATAATCACATATATATACATAACCAGAAGTGTATGTATATATGTGTCTACATATATGAATATACATGTGTACATATATGCATTCTCACAGAGACACAGAAACAAACACACACCTCGATGTGTGTGTTGCATTCTTGTTTCATTGTAGCCTTCTGTCTGAAAGTGTGGGGAGGGAATGAAAAAATATATATAGTTCACAGTAAAGAACAGAAGAAAATTTAGAAAGAAGCACAGAAAAGTTGAGTATCTTTGACAACATTGTATAGTATTTATTAAATAGATTTTTAATAAATGATTTAAAATGAAAATTCATGTTTGTTTTTTTGGAAACTATATTCTGCTATATATGTGGAAATGTACCCCCCAATTTTTGTCTTAAGATTTAAAATTAATAAAATTTTACATATATATATATACATATAAATATAAAGAAATGGAGGTATGACAATCAACTGGGGAATAGCTTATAGAACTATGATTTATGAATAACATGGGAAACTATTGTGTTATAAAAATGATGTAGTTGATTTTCACACTTGAAGATTTATTCCATATAATGTCAAATAAAGCATAACTTCTGCTAAGCAATCCTATTATGTCTCACTTTCCACAGCTGTTCTTCTAAAAGATTTATCCCTCTACCACCACACTCTGAATAGAGATCCTTCAATCATATTTTGTAGAGAAAAGGAAAAGAGTCTAATTACCTTGAATTCACTTTTCTCCCTTTCTCTTTATTTCATAACTAAGGAGGCACCTTTCAAATTTTCCTCTGTCATCTGTTCCATGTGAGGAAGTGACCTTTCTTTTTATCATAGCTAGCCCCTTTACTTCTTAAAGTAATCCCATTTCATTGCATCATCTTTAATAAATTGCCCACTTTTAAATTCTGATTCTTTTTACTTATTTTTATCTCTCCTCCACTGGCTCATTTCCTACTGCCTACCAATAAGCCTACATCTCAGTATGCTGAAAAATAATACACACTAAAGCAACACACACACACACATACATACACACTCACTCACTGACATCTGTCTCAATTCTTTCATCTTTGTTAATGTTTGTGCTATTACTCTTCTGCCCTTTGCAGTTGAACTCCCTGAAAAGCAAACTACAATAGATAGATTCAGATTCTTTCCATTTTTAAATTTATTACTATGCTAGATACTCAAGCAAGTTTATCAAAACTTTACTCCTCCTCAATATTTAAAAAAAAAAAAACAAACAAACAAACAAATATGGGGGCTGTGGATAACGCACTGGCCTTGAAGGCAAAAGGACTTGAGTTCAAATCTGTCCTCACACACTTAACACTTCCTAGCTGTAAGATCCTGAGCAAGTCATTTAACCTCAATTACCTTATAATTTTTTAAAGAAATGTCTCTCTCTCTATATATATATAGTATGCATACTATTTCCCCAAATATGCAATTAGTTCCTGGTGGGGAAGAATGCTTTAATTGTTGTCTTATTTTCCCCTCCATCACTCAATAAAATTGATTAAAAATGACACCTTCCCTCCCAAAATAAAGCAAATCTGTAATTGCATCAACACTTTCTCTGGAACTTTTAGTGTCAGCATTTTTTGGACCCTTAATATCCTTGAATCATGTTGACTTACTAAAATCTGTAAAAATGACATTTAAACCTATGACTGTGCTTCTAGGGTGACCTCACCTTTCATTGTGTCATTTTTTTTTGTACTTCCAGGAAGTACAAAAAAGAAAAACAAAGTGTATACTTTCATTAAAATAAAAAAACAAAAACAAAAACAAAACATTTCTTACTATAAATGCCATCAAAAGGATAACATTCTATCTCTAATATAATATGGAACAATCTTTTCTCATTAAGTTCATGTACTTCATTTAATAACTGTTATCAAGGTTTCTGTAAGAGTATCTTATTTGTCTACTATACTCCATTCCACTTCCTTCAAATATTCTGGTTGTCAATTTTTTTTTCACTGTTTTCAATGCTTGGAGGCCTTATCCTTTTTTATTTTTTAATTTTTTTATTTGCAAAACATATGTATGGATAATTCTTCAACATTAATCCTTACATAGCTTTCTGTTACAGATTTTTCCCCCCAACTCCCCACCTCTCCCCTAGATGGCAGGATATCCACTACATGTTAATTATGTTAAAATACTTGACAAATCAAATATATGTATACATATTTCCAAACTTATCATTGTTGTGCAAGAAAAATCGTATCTACACAAAAGACATATCAGATAAAGGAAACACAATGTAAGCAAACATCAATCAGGAGTATGAGAATGTTATGTTGTGGTCCACATTTCACATCCCTCTCTCTGGGTATATATGGCTTTCTTCAGAGAACAATTGGAGGTGGTTTGAAACACTTCATTGTTGAAGAGAGCCATGTCCATCAGAATTGATCGTCATATAGTATTGTTGTTGCCGTGTATAATGATCTCCTGTTCTGCTCATTTCACTCAGAATCAGTTCATGAAAGTCTCTCCAGGCTTCTCTGAAATAGTCCTGCTGGTCATTTCTTACACAGAAATAATATTCCATAACATTCATATACCATAATTTATCCAGCCATTCTCCAATTGAAGGGCATCTATTCAGTTTCCAGTTTCTAGCCACTACAAAAAGGGCTGCCACAAACATTCTTGCATATGTGGGGCCCTTTCCCTCCTCTAAGATCTCTTTGGGATATAAGCCCAATAGAAATGCTGCTGGGTCAAAGGGTATGCACAGTTTGATAACTTTTTGAGCATAGCTCCAAATTGCTCTTGGAGGCCTTATTCTAAATAGCCTTATATCTCTTTGAATTTGCTAATTCAAATACATAATATTTTACTATTCATCCAGTCCCAATTTTTCTGAGATTCATGTGCTAGAAACATTTTGACTTTTGAGATATATGTGAAATATTAACTGTAATTAAATTTTCATTCTAGTAATAATTGTTACTAAATAAAGTTTAAAAGTTAATAAAAGGGCTGTTATTAATTCCACTTTTTATCCTCCTAAAGCTCCCTACAGAAATGTTAATTTAATAGATGTTTATGCTCTGTGCCTTAGCCTTTTAAATTCTGTTGCTGATTGGGATTTCAAGTGACCAGAACCCTGAGCTTAATATCTGTCATTTGGGTTAATTTTGAACATACTCCTGAAAGCCTCTTAATATCCCTATGTGAAATGAAATAGTCAATTCTCTTTAAAATGTCTCTACTGCTTTATTACTTGAACACATTCTTTTCCCCCCCTTAACTCTATTATTTTATTAATTAAAAGTTTTTATTTGCAAAACATGTATGGGTAATTCTTCAACATTACCCCTTACAAAGCTTTCTTTTACAATTTTCCCCCTACTCCCCACCCCTCCCCTAGATGGCAGGATATCCACTACATGTTAATTATGCTCTTATGTCTCCTATTAAGGTTATTCACCAAGACATCTCCTGAGATGCAGAAGTTAAAGAAAGTAGACTGACCCTGTTTTCTGCCCAGATTTCTCAAAGGATTTAATTAGGGTAGGAGTAGCTTTAAGAATGCAGTATGTGACTGACTCACAGACATGGAATCGTGTTTTTATTGAATATGGATACAATGCTTCATTGCTCCTTAAAAATTTATAAGTTATGACTAAGTCCATGAATTTACATAGAATCAATTTCATAAACTAAGAAAGAACAATTGTTTGATAAACTTTATCATTGTGGGGGGGGTTGGAGGAGAAACTGTGAAACAATTAATTTATGTTTACTTAAAAATGAATTATTATGGACTTTTTTTTCTGTGATCCCAACAAAGTGGATGATGGTGAATAGTGTTTTCAGTGCCCTAAGTAGATGTCTTTCATCACCAATGAAATCATATCAGAATACAGGAGTTGAAACAGTTGACTTCATGGAGAGGTAATATAAAAGTCATTAGCATTTCTGATTCAAACTGTGCTCTGCCTTAGAATTACAAAGTAGATGTTTGCTAATCTAATATGAATACATGCTTATCAATTGATTTAGTGAAAAATGGGTAAGAAAGTTACTTTAAAAAAAAAAAAGAAAGAAACAACAACCAAAAACCCATGGTAGTCATCTTTTCATCAATTTTTAATCATTTTAAAGTAGTTAAGTATGCAAATAAAAAAATCAGATGATTCAACTAATCATTTTAAGATTTAAAATATATGGGACAAAAAATGTCCCATAGTTAAAGAATCATTTATTGCAAAGTGACATCCTTGAAAAAAGACTACAAAAGTATAATGATGAAGTTTAGAAATGTATTCAGAAAATAGTATAGTCTATTGATTTTAGAATAGAGCTTTTGTGATCTGATTTTGGCTAGTAATAAACAACTATAGCCCTCAACAAATTGTTATGCAGAAAAAAATGCAGTTTCTTTCACTTCTTCCAACCCTTGTTGAAATACCTGATGAGTATGAAATAAAAAAAAATAATCATAATACTATGACATTTACAAATTATTTTTTACTATGTGTTATTTTCACATTACTTCACTCTTAAAAATGTACTAATTTATTGTGCTTTCAAACTTAGAATTTGATAAATTTCTATTTGGAAAAAAAACATTGGCAAGCATTTATAATGATATCTTTTCATCAATTGGGTTTAAAAGTATATTACTGGGAAAAGTTTTTATTGTTACAATGGAACATACCTCAATTGATTGAATGAAATAAAATGTTATCAATATTTAATCCTGCAATGATGGAAGTCATCCAAATGATCCTCAGTTTAAAGAGAAAGTTCCTAATTACTTTAAAATCCAATTCTTTTTCATATATGTTAAGAAGACCTTGAATCCAAGTCTAACATTTCTGTACATTAGTCTCTTTCCCACTGCAATAACAACCAAGTATTTTGTTCTTTTCTGAGAACAAATTAGATTCTTGAAACTTAATTTCAGTGGATTGGAAGTGGAAGTGGATTGGAACTTTTAGAAGAGGTCTAATGCCTCAGTTGAAAAGATTGTGTTTACAAAGAATCTACCCCTGAAATGGGGATCATGCCATTTGAAATGGGGAAACTCATTGCCAGGCAGTGACCTAAAAAGACTTTAGTAAAAAGTCCTTTATACACAGAAACATTCATTAAAGTACTTTTTGTGACAGCAAAAACTAAAACAATATAGATTTTCATTTATTGGGGAATTTTTAGATATGAAAGAATATGTCATTAAAATATGAATATATGTACTTTAGCCAAATATTAAAAGATTTTCATGAATTTAAGCAGAGAAAACTAAACAGAACAAAAGTAATCTCCACATGAATAATAATAATATAAAAAGAGAACAATTCACCAAAAAACCTGAATATAATATAATGATCAAATTTATGACAGAAAATAAGAAACTGTGCCTTCTTTCCTTTATTACAGAGAAGAAAAACTATAGATAATGCATATAGCTAAAATACTGTTAGATTTAGGGGGGATATATTGAGAAATGAAAGTAATATAAGAAGGGGATCATTAAAAGTTTTATTTTTCATAATTATCTTTACAGGTAAAAATCTGATGTAACTACAGATGAATAACCAACTTTTGTATATGAAATTAACTTTGAAAATAGAAAATCCATCAGTTCTTCCTCTCTGTTTCACCCTTCCACCCCACCAAAAAGGTCTGTGGTAAGGCAATGTTTCACTATGATGAAGAGTATTTTGATAAAAAAAAATAATGCTCATAAAGGTTAAGAAAAACATCCACATAAAAGGGTAGATGTCATCATTGGATTCAAGGCTTTAATAACCAAAAGTCTGATGCTATATTCAATAAAAAATTTGCTCTGCAGTCCTCTCATCCCCAAATGAATTTACACACATATATGCACTCACACATGAAAAGTAGGAGCAATGTCACTGAGTTTGTCCTCCTGGGGCTTACCCAGAATCCTGAAGTGCAAAAAATTCTATTTGTTATATTTTTAATTATCTACATTTTAACTATGGTGGGCAATAGCCTGATAGTCATTACTGTCCTTGGAAGTAAGACCTTGAATTCCCCTATGTACTTCTTTCTTGCCTCCTTGTCTTTTATAGATGCTATCTATTCCAGTGTCATTGTCCCTAAAATGACCCTAGATATGCTTCAAGAAAAGGCAACCATTTCTTTCCAAGCATGTATGGTCCAGTTATTCTTAGAACATTTTTTTGGTGGTACTGAAGTTTTCCTCCTCATTTTTATGGCCTATGATCGCTATGTAGCCATCTGTAAACCCCTGTATTACTTAGTCATTATGAGATGGCATATATGTGTTCTGCTAGTAGTGGTGTCCTGGTTTGGAGGTTTTATGCATTCAGTATTCCATCTCATTTTTATTGTAAGGCTCACATTTTGTGGACCCAATATAATGGATCATTTCTTCTGTGACATGTATCCTTTACTGGAACTTTCATGTACAGATACCTATATAATTGGCATCTCAGTTGTTGCCAATGGTGGAGCGATATGCACAACTATTTTTTTACTATTGCTTATCTCCTATGGGGTCATTCTACATTCACTGAAGGCTCAAAGTCTGGAAGGTCGACAAAAAGCCCTTTCTACTTGCATCTCCCACATCACAGTTGTTGTATGCTTCTTTGTTCCTTGTATTTTTATGTACGTTAGGCCTGTCTATACCTTCCCTATTGATAAATCTCTTGCTGTTTTTTATACTGTCATTACTCCTATGCTGAACCCTTTGATCTACACCCTGAGAAATACAGAAATGAAAAATGCCATGAGGAAGCTTTGGAATAAAAAAGTGACGTCCAGCAAGCAGTAAAGTAATGGTTGCCCTGGCCAAACAACACTGTTTCACAGAGGAAAGGTTAAAATATTGTTAAATTCATCAAACTTCATTTTTTGAGGCTAAGAAAGCTTATTTTAAATATATGAAGATAAAAGGTTTTCGGTCATTAGGATTAGAAACCCCATTTTTCTTCTAGTTGGAACTGTTTCTTCCAGAGCATCATGATTTGATGAAAATGCTATACATGTTCAGTTTGACAGCTAATGAATTTACTTATATCATAATTTGGAGTATTTTTTGCTCATTATTTTTTGCTTCTTTTTCTGCAAAAGGTTTAATGTAGAAATATATTTAGCATAACTTATTATTGATAATTGACATTGTATTTCTTGCCTTCTTAATTAGTGGAGAAAAAGGCTGAATGGGAAAAGATAATTTGGAAATAAAAATAGAATTTAAAAAAAGAATATCATTGTACATCAGAAGAGATTAATTCATTTTTAATTACGTCATATATTTAAGAGCAATTGTCTCTTCTATCAATAATGCAAAAATAATATTTTGAATAATATTGTTCAGTTATATTTAATGATGAGATTTTTATACCATAGAATGTCTTTGTGATGTGGCAATTGATATGATAAAGAAGAGAAGGGAAAAAAAAAAAAACCAACAACAAAAAACTAGTCAATTTCTGTTACCTGGAAGCTATCCCTGTTTCAGGTTCTCAATATCAATTTACCAGGTTCATTTTAATATGATGTGATACAAAATCTAGGGATGTAGGGATATTTTGTTTGGATTTGGAAAAAAAAGTTATATATGTATACATGTATATTGCTTATGTATGTATGTATGTATGTACCTAAAGATGCAAAAAAGAGAAAGGTTTGATCTGATGTTTTAAAATGAAATAGCATGTTCCAATTGTTGTAAGTAACAATGTTCAATAATAATATCAATAAACAAATTGGAAATTTGTCTTTTTATATTTCATTTTTCAAAAAGAGATGTCACATGGCATAGAAGATAGAGTTTTGTAGTTATAATATAAAATAACTGGCTTTAAATCACTTCTCTCTCTGTCCCGAACAGAATACTTTTTAACCTTTATGATTATTATTATAATGAATAATGCCAAAATAATCTAATTCTACTTTTTTCACTTGGGTTCAGATAGAAACAGTCCCAGAACAAGATGTTATAAATTATTTTTGTTTGTTTATTTTAGTTTTTACTTGATGTCTTACATATTATGTTACAGCTATATTTTCATAGAGCAGTTTTCATATTTGGAGTTGTATAAAAATTTGGTACATGAAAATCTATTCAAATGATAATGTTAAAGAAATAATCTTTAGTACAACTATGAAAGCATTAAAGACAACAGGAAAGTTTATATAATTTGTCCTATTTACACAAAGCCATATTCCACTTGTCCAGATTTCTATACTTGAAAAATTGTTCAATGTGGCTTAAACATTAAAGGTAATTAAATGATTTTAATTGGAAGTTTTATTCCAATGACTTTATGTATCAAAGTCATGGCTGAGGGATTGTGCCATACAAATTATTTGATCTCACACAATGAGAGACACTTCCTCCATAAAAATTTGACAACTAAATTAGCCATCTGTGCTGCATATTTATTGTTACAAAAACAGTCCTAAATGGTTATGTAAGACATTATGTAAAAGTTATTGGGATTTGCTTGACGGTTTCCATAATGCCCCTCCATGATTTTCATTGACTACCAAGCTGTATACTGGAGAACTGAAATTGTCATCCTATATCATTATTCTCTCCTGTCCAAACAATTTAGAAATAGAATTGTGATTTGCCAAGATAATAGTGATCATGAGTATTTTGAATATATTAGAGATATAATTTATATAACACAATACTAGGAAATGTACTAAGGACTGTGTCCTTATTATGTCATTTGAACTTCACAATAATTTTGGGAGACAGGTGCTATTGTTACTCCCATTTTAGAAATGAAAAAACTGAAGCAAACAGATTATGTGACATACAGAGGGTCACAGAGGTAGTAAGTATCTGAGGCTAGATGAAAGCCACATCTTTCTAATTATAGACTCTGACCTATATTCACTGTGATAACTTACTGGGATATAATCATAATTGCTATTTTTGTTTCATCATAATACTTGTTTTTCATTGTTGTATGATCATATTTTATATTCAAAATATCATGACTTGTATTACAATAGTATAATGTATGATTCTTCCAGAAGGCTTTTTTGAATTCTTCAAGGATTATGTCTTTTATAAAATAAAGTACTTCTCCTGGTGATGCTTAATATCATGAGCTCATAAATGTTACATTTGGTAGTGTGTCTATTTTCACATTGTTATTCCATGAATTCATCTTTCTTTATCTTTCCACTTTGTCATATGAGCCACTGATTTTGCTGCTTAATTAATTATCGTTTCAAGTTCATTTTTGAAACAAGCTCCATCTAGCATGTATCTTTTCATTATTTGGATTACTTTCATATTTGATTCTTTTGATGAATTCATATTCCATGATTCACCATCACAGGCCTTGACTAGAAAAATATTGACATAATGAGATGAATTTTTAAAGATGCAAACACATAAAGATTGCTGATTGTACTATGTGACCTCTTGGAAGATTTGCAGAAGGTATTATAAATATTACCTGATATTTTTATTACAAATCTCATTAAAATTACCTGAGCTTTTTCAAAGTGGGACTTATGTATTATTTATATGCAAATGCCTACCACTTAGCATTCAAAGTTCATCAGATTTTTCTCTGCAGGTAGGTAGCACTTTTCATCATGATCCAGTAGAACTATTTTCAATAATTGTATTGAATACAGTGACTAAATCTTTCATATTTGATCATTATACAATATTCCCACTTTTATGTTAAAAGTTTTCCAGGTTCTGCTCATTCCAATTTACATCACTTCATATAAATCTTTCCAGATTTTTCTTGAACACTCCTCCCTGTCATTGCTTATTGTACAATAATATTCCATCTCAATATAACACATATACTACAAATTTTCAGTTATTCCCAAATTGATGGATATCCCTCAGTTTCCAATTCTTTGCTGCCATGTAAAGAACTGCTATAAGTATTTTTTGTTCATAAAGATCCTCCCCACATCATTTAAAAATCTCATTGAAATTCAGAGTTAGTAGTAGCACCCTTGTCAGAGAGCATGAAGAATTTTATAGTCCTTTTAGTAGAGTTTCAGATTATGTTTCAGAAGGGTTGGATCATTTAATAATTCTGCCAATAGTGCATTAGAGTACCTATTTTTTCCTCCACCTGCCAGTCACTGGAGTGGTTTGCCCTTTTCTTCTTCAATTACTTTTATAGATGAGGCAATTGAGGCAAACAGAATTAAGTGATCAAGTTCACACAGGTAGTTAATATTTCGGGACGGATTTGAACTCAAGAAAATGAACTTTCTTGACTCTAGATCCAGAACTCTCTACACTTTTTTACCTAGCTACCTTTGAAGATTGCTCCCTCCATTATAAAACAACTTATTCCTAACTCTTGCTTTAAAGTATGACTGACACTTCAGCTGGTGATTCACCTCTCAAATTCAATCCCAGCTAAATCCTGAAAAGAACCTTTTATGATGAACCTTTTAGATGAACCTTTAATGGCAAATGCAAACTTAGCCATAGTATTTCATCTCCATTTCTCTATATTATATATTAAGCCCAAAACTCATGTGAGACAAAAAGAAATCTTTGATCATGCCTAATTAACAACAAAATGCTAACTAAACCAGCCCTGTCTAGACAGCTAGGTCAGTTAAACCGTTACAAAAATATCTATCATTTCTTTTAATTTATAAATTAATTTCATGTCAGTTTAGTTGAATTCAATCCATATTTATCACATTCTTCTATATAAATTGCACTATTTCCTGTTCTAGAAATAAAAAAGAAAGTAATATAAGGACAATAGTAATGAGCATTATTATAACATTTTAAAGTTTGCAAAGTACTTTACAAATATCTTATTTTCTCTTCACAAGAATCTTGGAATACATATATTATTATACACATTTTTCAGATAAGAGAATGGAAGCAGATGAAATTTAGCTGTTTGGTACAATGTTACATAGCTAGTAATTGTGTGAGTCTTGATTTGAAGTAAGTTCTTCCACAGGCGAAGTCCACAAGTCAAAACAATTATATGAAATATTAATAAGAAATATACATTATCCTTGCATTACTTCTTTTCTTTTCCCATGAGGAAGAGAAAGTTTTCTTTATGAGATAAGGAATTTGCTTGCTGGAATAAACTAGTCTTATCAACTGCAATTTGACTTTCCTAACGAGCTTTTTCTTTGTTTTTTTTTTTTTTGTTTTTTTTTTGCTTTTCATCACCATAACGTTCTGTATCCCCACCTGTTGCTGACAGTTGTCTGTTTCTGATACTTAATAAATAAACTCAACTCTGTCCCAGGCTGTATTTAGGTTCCATTAAGAACCAATTGAATTCCATGTGTTATGTCTGCATTAAATCACTGTCACAAGAAATTTGTTATATTCTACCTCCTCCCCTCCCCAACATATAGTTACACATTTATTTTACGTAGGTTAAACAGAATTCTTTCAAGGTCTTCTCAGGTGTCTTCCTCAAATATGTTCCTTATGAATGTATCCTCATTCCTGTCTGTATGAAAAAAAAAAATGATTTTCGCAACTTTCTTCAAACAACTTTCCTTCAGTTCCTGAATAGATGGTATATTGGGGAAGTAACGTTCTCAAAGATTTGTGAAGGAAATGAGAGCTCACCACATAATCTCACATAGAAATGTTCTGAAATGCTTGGCAAAACACCAATGAATACCTATGTCTTCCAAAAAATTATGAAAAAATCAGTCCAAATATCATTATCTTCATATTGTCTATGAAGAAATATGAGTTTTAAGAGGTTAATGATATTTGCTTATATGACCACTGATTCCAACAGAAATTTCTTGACTCCAAATTAAACTATCTAAGGATCATTTATCACATTGATTTTTTTTATTGATATATGTTACCATTGCAAGGCAAATTATAGAACAGAAGGAAAAGAGCATATTACTTATGTCCTTAGCTTCTTTTTCTCCTTTATACAGGTTAGACATAGTATACACACATATACATTCATATATTTATGTTGTGTATAGATATTCATATTTATATATGCATATGTATATATAAATCCATACATATATGTATACATATGCATAAACACAGACACATCTATATCTGTATCTATTTATCTATCCCTATTCACCAAAATAAAAAAAAGTACAAAAATGAAATTCTTTCAGTCCACTGTTGTACTTTGAAAATATTTGCTGAATTCATTCCTGAAGGTGATTCAGAAATCATTTGAGACAGCAACTCTTGGAAGATTCTTCACATTTTATTAAATAAACACTGATAAAATGAAGACACACAATAATGAAATTAAAAATGATTAAGAAAGAAAGGAGCTAAAATATCTATCCATGATCACACAAGATTCCATTTTTTCAAAATATCAATTTATTTTAGACTTTTGCTAAGATTTTTTTTAAAGTATATTTTAGTTGATGGAACAAAATAATCATTTATATGAGTACAACTAAAAATATTGTATATGAAAGTGAAAATTTAACATATACAACTTTCTATTCCTTTTAAATATACAGCAAAATAAAAAAAATAAGACAATTTTATCATAATAAATTTGTCTTTTCTTTTTTTCTTCCCTTCCATCCATACCAGAGATGACTACCATTAAACACAGACCCACATATGTGTGTGTTTATATTTCTATTTATCAATCCTTTCTCTGGATGCAGATAAAGCCTTTCTTCATATGTCCTTTATAGTTAATTTGAGTATTTATAATAAACAAAATAACATATTCAAAGTATTTCTTAAAACAATATTGCTGTTACTGAGTGCAATGTTGACTTGGTTCTGCTCATTTCATTCTTCAATATTTTGTGAAAGGTTTTTCCTGTTTTTTTTAATCATTGAGTTCATCCTTTCTCATAGCTCATTTGTTTTCCACATCATAATAATTTATCAGCTTGTTCAGTCATTCCCTAATTGATATGCATTTCTTAAATTTTCAGTTCTTTACCAACCAAAAAGAGCTATTACAAGAATTTTATAACATAGTTATTTTTTTTCTTTTTTTCTTAAAAGATGTTTTGCTGGTTTAAAGAGCATACTTAGTTTAATAACTTTTTCGACACTGTTATAAATTTTTTGAAGCATTATTACATCTATATTTGTCTCAGAATCAACTTCTTAGAGAAAATGTGCTAAACATCATTGTATACTGACATATTTCTCCCTAGTGTCCTCTCTAACTTTGTCCCTCCTCATACAGAATCAAAGGATAAGTATTGCTACCATATTACTTATTCTTCTAAAATGCCAGTGGAGAGGAAAGATTGAGATAGCAATATCTTTTTGAAAGATTTTTGAAAGTATAATTTATGTATATATGTATATATATATATATATATAATTTATTAATTTCATTAAATATGTTCTAATAACATTTAACCTTTTAATATTCATTTTTGAAAATGTTTAGCTTGAACTTTTCTCATTTCCTCCTGCTCTTTTCTCAACCATTGAGAAGGTAAGGGATATGATATCAATAATTTATGTGATATCATGCAAATCATTATTACATATTAGCCATTTGATAAAGTAAAACCACAAAAATCCCCTAGAAAAGTAAAGTTAACTTAAAAAAACTATTCAGAGTTCATCAATTTTGCCTCTAAGTAGATAACATTGTTCATGTTTAAAACAATGTTGAATCACTGTGCTGAACAAATCAGCTAAATTTTTCAGTTGACTGTCCTTACAATATTGCTATTAATCTATACAATCTTCTTTATGTGCATCAGTTAAGATCTTCTGGTGTGCTTCTGAAACTGTCCGGCTCATCATTTTTTTTAATAACAGAATAGTATTCCATAACAGTCATGTATTACAATGTGTTTAGCCATTCCCAACCTGTTAGATATAGTGTTAATTTCCAATATTTTACTGAGACAAAAGGATGAATACTTTAAATATTTCTGAACAAATAAATCATTTCCCCTTTTCTTGTATCTTTTTGAGAGAGAGATCAAGCAGTGATTCTGCTGCATCAGTGAGTATGGCATAGTTAATAGCCCTATGCTTATAGTA
>JAJPUD010012917.1:0-46942 GCA_023553655.1 Myrmecobius fasciatus
GCTACAAGAACTAATTTATGGATATGTTATTACTTACAGATGCCCATACTGTTTTCTCCAAATAGAATATAAGTCCTTTGAGGGCTGGGACAGTTTTACCCTAGCACCCAGCATATTACTCCATCACATAAATAATTACTGAATTAAGTAGTTGAATTAGGTAAACGTACCACCCAACATCTGGGCATGTGGGCTCGGGAGGACTTTTTAGAGCTTGTGTTCCATTGGCATCACTACTGATGGTCATGTACTCCAATAGTAAAATGGAGTAAGGCTTTGGTGGATCTTTGATTAGTGGGACAATGTTTTTTATGGAAACTAGGTTGTTCACAATGGATAGAGCTGTGGATCTGGAGCCAGGAAGATAGCACTTCAAATTCTGTGTCAAACATTTAACTAGCTGTATGACTCTGGGCAAGTTACTTAACTTTTGTCTGCCTCAGTTTCCTTATCCATAAAATGGGGATAATAACAGCATCTATTTCCTAGGGTTGTTGCGAAATGTAGGTTAAAATTTGTAAAGCACTCTGAAAATTTTACACTGCTATATAAATGCTACTTATTTCTGTTAAATCAATATAGAGTCTCATCTGCAAGGCTCTGACAATAGGCAGTACTTTTTTTCTTTGTTCCTGAGATCATAGGAATGTGGGATGTTAGAATTTAAGACTCTCTAAAGGGTCTTGGAGATCATCTAACCTAATTACCTAATTTATTAGGACTTACCATGTCATTTAATATAATATTTAATAATAATATTCATTGGGATGATAACATTGATAATAGCTGTTTTCTGACATCATCTTGTTCTCAGATATTCCTTAAAGTGGCTGAAGACAGTGGTGTAGATGCAGAGACCTCAGGTAAATCCCTTCCTTTAAATTGTATTGTCTTTGTTGCTCAGTTGATTACAATTAATCTGAGCTCATTCATTTAGAATGAAAAAAATTGGGAGTTGGAAAGGAAAGCTGTGTTAGATTTGTCTTCAATTTCCCTAATTCATTTCCAGTGTTTAGGGTCTAGTGTGCAATTTATTTGTATGTAATTGTAGTAAATGAAAGATAGATAATGTCTTCCTCACTCATTCTCCCCCTTAAATTCAGATGGAACCTTACCTGCAAGAAGGAACAGACGTGCCTTTGGGGACCGCCAGAGCTGTTTGCGCCCGTTTACTGAAGATGATGCTTTTGATCCCAATGACTCGGATGTGGACCCAGGTAAACATCAATAAGAGCTGTCCCATATGATTTGAAACAGCATTTTTCCTCATGCTTCTCAAACTGTTTTCCTGGAAGGACCTGTATTGACATTTGTTTTATATGGCGTTTATTGATATATTTAGAAAAGGCAGCGTGGTCCAGTGGAAGGAATAAGATTGGGTTTAAGGTCAGACAGTCTAATTTTGCTATTTGTGCTTCCTCATTTGCAAAAATGAAGAGACTAGATAGCCTCTTCTAATATATGAGACTGCAAAAGATGGGGAGACATTCACTTAGTATTGCACATTGTCAAAATTGACTATTTATGATTATGTTAAATGTTGGTATTTTCCCTCTCATATTTTAGCATGTAAGTAGCTTAGCAAATGTCAATTGAGTCTAATTTATCCTGGGATAATGTAATCCAGGAGTTCTTAACCTTTCCTGTGTCATAAAACAGACCCCTTGATAGTCTGGTGAAACAGATAGACCCATGCTTAGAATGTTTTAAATATGTAGAATAAAAGAAACCAGTTATGTTGAAATATTTTTGCTCTAATAATAATCGTCTTGGCATCTTATTCTATCATCATGTGATTGCTTTCTGAAAAATGTTTATCTTGATCAATTCTGGTGGATGTGGTTCTTTTTAACAATGAGATGATTCAGGTTATTTCTAATGATCTTTTTTTTTCTTTTTTTATTAATACTTTTTATTTGCAAAACATATGTATGGGTAATTCCTAAACATTAACCCTTACAAAGCTTTCCGTTACAAATTTTCCTCCCTACTCCCCACCCCTCCCCTAGATAGCAGGATATCCACTACATGATAATTATGTTAGAATACTTAAATCGAATATATGTATAGTTATTGCCACACATCATTTTTTTTGTTCAGGAGAAATCATATCTATAAGAAAGAATAATCTGATAAAGGAAAGACAATGCAAGCAAACATCAATAGAGAACATGAAAATGTTATGTTTTGGTCCACATTTCACATCCCTCTCTCTAGGTGTATATGGCCTTCTTCACTGAACAATTGTAATTGGTTTGAAGCATTTCATTGTTGAAGAGAGTCATGTCCATTAGAACTGATCCTCATATAGTACTGTTGTTGCCGTGTATAATGATCTCCTGGTTCTGCTCATCTCACTCAGCATCAGTTCATGCAAGTCTCTCCAGGCCTCTCTGAAATCGTCCTGCTGGTTGTTTCTTACAGAACAATAATATTCCATAACATTCATATACCATAATTTATTCAGCCACTCTCCAATTGACGGGCATCCATTCAGTTTTCAGTTTCTTGCCACCACAAAAAGAGCTGCCACAAACATTCTTGCACATGTGGGGCTCTTTCCTTCTTTTATGATTTCTTTGGGATATAAGCCCAATAGAAATGCTGCTGGGTCAAAGGGTATGCACAGTTTGATAACTTTTTGAGCATAGTTCCAAATTGCTCTCCAGAATGGTTGGATTCGTTCACAGCTCCACCAACAATGCATCAGTGTCCCAGCCCTCCCACATCCCCTCCAACAATCATCATTATCTTTTCCTGTCATTTTAGCCAATCTGACAGGTGTGTAGTGGTACCTCAGAGTTGTCTTAATTTGCATTTCTCTGATCAATAGTGATTTGGAGCACCTTTTCATCTGATTATAAATAGTTTTAATTTCATCATCTGAAAATTGTCTGTTCATATCCTTTGACCATTTATCAATTGGAGAATGGCTTGAATGTGAGACAATTCTCTATATATCTTAGAGATGAAACCTTTATCAGAACTCTTAAATGTAAAGATGATTTCCCAATTTGATGCTTCCCTCCTAATCTTGTCTGCATTAATTTTGTTTGTACAGAAACTTTTTAACTTAATATATATTTCTAACGATCTTGTGATGAAGAGAGCTATCTTTACCCAGAGAGAGGGTGGGAACTGAATATGGATCACAACGGAGTATTTTCACTTTTTTTTTTTGTTGAGTGCTTGAATTTTATTCTCTCTCTCTGTCTCTCTGTCTCTCTTTTTTTCCCTAATTTTTTGATCTGGTTTTTCTTGTGTAGCAGGATAATTGTAAAAATATATATGCCTATATTGTATTCAACATATATTTATACTATGCTTTACACATATTGGATTACATGCCATGTAGGGGAGAAGATGGGGGGAAAAGAGGGGGATTGGAACATGGAGTTTTTCAAGCGTCATTGTTGAAAAAATTATCCTTAAATATATTTTGAAAATAAGAAAAATCATCATATTTTGAAGACCAGAATGGTGTCTAAGAATTTAACTTAAAGACAGTGAGCAAATAATACAACTTTTGCATTTGTTTAGATTATAAGCTCTTTGAGGGCAAGGATCATCTTTTGCCTTTTTTTATAACTCTAGTATTTAGCACAATGGCTGGCAGGCACATACTAGGCACTCAGTAAATGTTTATTGATAGAGTTGATCCGTGTGTGTTCATACAAACATCTTCATTATATGACCTTTTTTTTTTCAGAGTTCCAAGGCATGACTGTGTGGCCATTGTTTCTCTTAGCTGGGCCATGATTTTAAGCATTGAGTTCAGTAGCTTACCCCAAATGCAGATTTAAGATTGACCGAATTGAGGATCGACTGCATAGGATTGGCAGTTTGTCTTTTGTCATGAAAAATAGCCATTTAAAAATTCTATTTGTTTTAATTAGGCTAAATAACTGTAAAGCATCTAGATTTGCCTGAATGCATCTTTTAATCTTCTGAACCTGATTTTCAGTCATTGGTCAAAGACCTGGATTTTATTGTTTTTATCATACAGTTTGGCAGATGGAGGCTTTTTGTTTTGTTTAAGGGTTGGAATTCCCACTCATATTTACAGGGATGTGCTTTCCCATGATAGTTTTATTACAGTAGCCGTTTTTGAGAAGGCACATGTCAGGAATCGGAATTTGAGAAATCCAAAGGCAACCTGAGAATTCGCCGGGGCATTTGGCTGAGTGAGATTACTATGGCAACCTTTGAGATGACACCTAGGATCTTTTTCTTTCAGAATCCCGAGAGACAGACCTCCTCAGTGGCATGGATGGTAAAGGCTCCTACCAGGTGAAAGGTTGGAAACTCACCCAGCAGCAGTTCGTGGCCCTTTTGTGGAAGAGGTGGCTGATCGCCAGGCGGAGCAGGAAGGGATTTTTTGCTCAGGTGAGAAACAAAGGTTCTGTATACACTTTGGGTGGGACTGCTAGGTATCCATCTAGAGCCTTTTCTTCTCTTGAGATATAGGATCTCACTAAGAGCTCTGGGAGACTGTGTAAATGCCTCTCAAAGAATGAGAGATTCGTGGATAGAGCCCTGAAGTCAGGAGGACCTGAGTTCAAATCTGGCCTCAGACACTTAATACTTCCTATCTGTGTGACCCTGGGCAAGTCACTTAACCCCAATTGCCCCAGCAAATATATATATTATATATATATATATATTTTAAGGGAAAAAAAAGGAGAGATTCCTAGATTTATGTGATCTAAGAAAATGCAAGTTAGAAGGCTGAGTTTTCTAGAAGTTGTTGATTAGCTGTGGATTATTTGGGGCTTTTTTGTAAGATACAACCAGAGGCAGGCAATTAACTAGGACACTTTAACAATTTGCAGAATCTTGCCTGTTGCAAAGAAACTTAGCTGAAGTAAGAAGGAAGAAATAACCAGGGGGTCTTTTATTAGAGGTTTTCTGTTAATATCAGCTTTCTTCCTTCTTACCTTATGGTTTCAGATCGTTCTGCCAGCAGTCTTTGTCTGCATTGCCCTTGTATTCAGTCTGATTGTTCCTCCCTTTGGCAAGTACCCCAGTCTGGAACTTCAGCCATGGATGTACAATGAACAGTATACATTTGTCAGGTATGTGCTCCTTTCTCCCAAGAATGAAAAATCAAAGAAAATAGAAAAAGATGATTTGAGTAAGATTACAGATCTTATCCTCTCTTATCTTGTCTCATCTGGCTAAAAATGGGCCACTGGAGCTGCTATTCTACTTTTTTTTAAATACTTTTTATTTGCAAAACATATGTATGGGTAATTCCTAAACATTAACCCTTACAAAGTTTTCTGTTACAAATTTTTCCCCCCTACTCCCCACCCCTCCCCTAGATGACAGGATATCCACTACATGATAATTATGTTAGAATACTTAAGAAATCGAATATATGTATAGTTATTGCCACACGTCACTTTTTGTGCAGGAGAAATCGTATCTACAAGAAAGAATAATCCGATAAAGGAAATACAATGGAAGCAAACCGCAATAGAGAACATGAAAATGTTATGTTGTGGTCCATATTTCACATCCCTCTCTCTGGGTATATATGGCTTTCTTCACTGAACAATTGGAATTGGTTTGAAGCATTTCATTGTTGAAGAGAGTTGTGTCCATCAGAATTGATCCTCATATAGTATTGTTGTTGCCGTGAATAATGATCTCCTGGTTCTGCTCATTTCACTCAGCATCAGTTCATGCAAGTCTCTCCAGGCCTCTCTGAAATTGTCCTGCTGGTCGTTTCTCACAGAGCAATAATATTCCATAACATTCATATACCATAACTTATTCAGCCACTCTCCAATTGATGGGCATCCATTCAGTTTCCAGTTTCTAGCCACTACAAAAAGGGCTGCCACAAACATTCTTGCACATGTGGGGCCCTTTCCTTCTTTTACAATTTCTTTGGGATATAAGCCCAATAGAAATGCTGCTGCATCAAAGGGTATGCACAGTTTGATAACTTTTTGAGCATAGCTCCAAATTGCTCTCCAGAATGGCTGGATCCATTCACAGTTCCACTAACAATGCATCAGTGTCCCAGCTCTCCCACATCCCCTCCAACAATCATCATTAACTTTTCCTGTCATTTTAGCCAATCTGACAGGTGTGTAGTGGTACCTCAGAGTTGTCTTAATTTGCATTTCTCTGATCAATAGTGATTTGGAGCACCTTTTCATATGATTATAAATAGTTTTAATTTCATCATCTGAAAATTGTCTGTTCATATCCTTTGACCATTTATCAATTGGAGAATGGCTTGAATTCTTATAAATATGAGACAATTCTCTATGTATCTTAGAGATGAGACCTTTATCACAACCCTTAAATGTAAAGATGATTTCCCAATTTGATGCTTCCCTCCTATCTTGTCTGCATTAGTTTTGTTTGTACAGAAATTTTTTAACTTAATATAAACAATATTATCTATCTGGTTGGAACTGCTATTCTAGAGGAAAGAATGAATTATAGAATTGAATGTTGAAAACTATCTTACATGTAACTGGAAAAATAGTATTCAGAAATTTAAACAAAAAGAAAATAATACTTTTATCTATTCTAATTTGTAGTATCTTCCCATTTTGTAAATAAACTGTTAGCACTTTAAGAGCTCCTGTAAGGTTATGAGAATCAAATTTTTTTTTCTCCTTCCTTACCTCCCCCCTCTTCAGGACAGCAAGTAATCTGATATATATATAGATTATACATGTATAATCATTTTTAACATATTTCATGCTAGTTAAGTTATTTAAAAAATAAAAAAAGTGAAAAACCTTGAAAAAGAAAAGGCAAAACAAGCAAACAAAAAGGTGAAAATAGTATGCTTCCATCTGTATTCAGTCTTCATAGTACTCTCTCTTGATGTGGAGGGCATTTTCTATCCAAAGTCTATTGAAATTGTCTTTATCACCACATTGCTGAGAAGACCTAACTCAATCATAGCTGATCATCACATAGTCTTCTTGCCATTTTGTCAATGTTCTCTTGTTTGTTTGCTTCACTCACTATCAATTCATATAAATCTTTATAGGCTTTTCTGAAATCAGCCTGCTTATTTTTTTAACAGGACAATAATATTCCATTGCATTCATATACCATAACTTATTTGACCATCCCCTCAATTTCCAATTCCTAGTTATTACAAAAAGAACTGCTATAAACATTTTTGCACGTGGGACAATAAATGCATTTTATGGAAGAAACTGAGTGTTATGAGGCAGAGATTGATAATGGCAGTCAAGGCATAAAATCTTTTTTAACATAAATTATTTGTCGCAATAGAAGTGCAGTATCTTCTCT
This sequence comes from Myrmecobius fasciatus, assembly GCA_023553655.1. Classification (NCBI taxonomy): domain Eukaryota; kingdom Metazoa; phylum Chordata; class Mammalia; order Dasyuromorphia; family Myrmecobiidae; genus Myrmecobius; species Myrmecobius fasciatus. The sequence continues at coordinate 7,291 of JAJPUD010012917.1, forward strand.
CATAAATTTCCTAATTGTCATTGTGGACAATTGCTGGTATTTGGTCATCACATTTTTGGTTTCATTTCTTATACTTCTTTTTTGTTTGTTTAGTTTCCACATCTCTATCTGAAAGTAAAATAGTATTGGTTATTATCAAAGGACTCCAGAGCAAGATCACATCATTTGTTCTAATGTGACTAATGGCCATTTTTTTCATTTCCTTGATACTCTTTGTTGCTTATAAAATTTGTTCATAGTCAAACTAACTTGCCTTCTTTTTCCTGGAGGAGGGAAAAACTTGAATGCCCGTGCACAGGAAAATAACTCTAATCTATACTTTGATGTAGTCATGTCAGATAACCAGTGTTAAAATACTCTTTTAAGTAGCCCTTTTAAAAATTCCATAAATTTCAAAACTTTGACAGAAATTTGGTGCTGCTTTCCAATGCAGGATAAGAATTCTAGAAAAATAACACTTCAGTAAATTAGATTTTTTTTCTATTTTGACATTTTAATTATTTTTAATTTGTTTTTTGCTTGTTTGCTGAGGCAATTGGGGTTAAGTGACTTGCCCAGGGTCACACAGGTAGGCCGTGTTAAGTGTCTGAGGTCAGTTTTGAACTCAGATCCTCCTGACTTCAGGGCTGGTGCTCTATCTACTGTGCCACCTAGCTGCCTTGACATTTAATTATTAAGAGAAATGTGTTTGAATTTAGTTTTCACTTGGAAAACTCCATCTAACTGCTTTTCCCAACAGTCATAGATATTTCTGCATATGTTAAACTGATTAGATGTTTTAAAAAGTATGGATTATTTTAGAAGTTCCTTAATTAGTTTATTTCTGTTATATCTGTAGCAATGATGCTCCAGAAGATGCAGGTACTCAGAAGCTCTTAGATGCTCTCACCAAGAGCCCTGGTTTTGGTACCCGTTGTATGGAAGGACATTCAATTCCGTAAGTATCATTTTAGTCTTAACAGTCCTCTAGAGTTAACTAAATTACTACGACCTACAGTTTTCATGGTGATCCATTATCCACCAGATGGCAATCATACCATACCCATCTTGTGCTCTTAATACTTAAAAAAATTCAAAGCTAAAGTAACTTGTCTACTTTTCAAAGGAGTAAGTATTTATAAGAATTCTAAATTACTGAGAAGCATAGAAATGGAAATATAATTATGTTTGCTGTCTCTATCCTTTTAGCATTTAATTGATAATATTCCTCAAATCTTAGTTGCTTCTGAAGACCTTTTCAGTTTCTAAATATATATAAAATCAATCATTGCAGTTAATTGAAGTGTTATCCTTATATTTGAGAACATAATTTTTTAGTCTGTTTTGTTCTAGTCAGTTCTGTAAAAGTCTTGTTCTTAATCAGTTTCTCTTCTTTTATACCTGAAATGTTGCTAATCCTTAATTCAGCATTTTTTTCTCTGTTATTCTCTTGATAAGAACTGCCTGCTATGTGCCAGAAGAAATCTGGAAGTCTAAATGAAGAAAATAAAATTCTTTTGGTACCGAACCCAGTGATTGAAAATATAGGGTATTCCTTATGAGGATGTTCCCTCAATCAATGCAGAATGCCACCTTCTGTGCATTTTTAATCATAGAGAATTGCCTAGGATACTAAAAGGTTAAATGTGACGTCTCTAGGGTCACATAGTATGAGTTACAGGTGAGACTTGACTCTGGGTCTTCATGGCTTTGAAGTTATCTTATTCATTTTTTGAAAAAAATATTTTTTGTTCATATACAGTCTATGGCACCTCTCATATTTTCCATATTTTTTCAAAAATCACCAGTGGCTCAGCAGTTACATCTACCACTTCTTCCACTATTCTGAGTGGAATAGGCCTGGTGACTTTGAATTAATTGAAGGCAGCCATATTCCCTCTTATTACTTCCTTGCCTATCTATCTCTATATTCCTATTATCTTATTATTCTGCTTAAAATATTCTGATTTAAAACCCAAGTTAGTAAAGGAAAGGGAAAAAAATCAGCTATTAAAGACTCCTGGGAAAGTTAAATTTCTTCCAGGTGACTTTCAGTTTTCCACTTTCTTTAGGGATATGCCCTGTAAGGAAGGTGAGGATAAATGGACTACTGCCTCTGTCCCTGAGTCTGTGATGGACATCTTCCGGAATGGGAACTGGACGATGGAAAACCCTTCACCTGCCTGTGAGTGCAGTAGTGACAAGATAAAGAAAATGCTCCCTGTGTGTCCCGCTGGTGCAGGTGGATTGCCTCCTCCTCAAGTAAGTTTATTTATTCTCAGCCTGTAACAAATCAATGGGTGTGCCAATTTTTTTGTGTTTCTTAAGCAAGAAAAGATAAGATTATATAAAAAAAATTTCCAGGCAGTTATTTTTGTGATCTTTAATTTAGTCAAGATGAGTTATTTTAATGCTGATGAAAATATGTACATCATTTAAAAACAGTTTCATGTTTTTGGTTTTTTTTTCCTTGTGTGGTACAAGATACCCATAGCCTAGTGTTCTCCTTTTATTCTATAGTATATAAAAATCAACATTAAACATCCCTTTCAAGTAGAATGTTCCTGCTTCCAAACCAAAGTAAACTATTTAGCATCCTTTTAGCAGGTAGATTGTACCATTTTCCTGATGGAGTAAAGGGTTTTTGGTCTTCAGAGTGCTGTGCATGTATGAAGCAATTTTTCTGGTATCCCACTTGTGAAGTGGAATGTCTGCAAGGAGGTTCTGATAGATTTTATCACTGCTTTCATTCTACCCATTGTCAGGGTTCTAACCTCAAGCAGAATATTAAGAACAGTTCTTGAGACTTTAGAAAACAAAACGTGGTTCTTATTGCTTTGTATGTTGACAATCTCTATGTTAATGGGAACTCAGCAAGTAAACTAAAAGAAGTATGAACAAATCCTCTCATAACTCTGAGCTGTCACCTTTTGTTTATTTGTATAAAGTAGTTACATTTTCCTTCTGCTAGTTGTAGCATAACCTATTGAGCTTCAGAGATTAGGGGGTAGTTCAGATCTAAGTCACAGTAGACAAAATGAAGCACCTTTCTCTCCATTGATTATCCTCAATTTATCTTGTACATAGTTATTTACATGCTGTCTCCTCATTAGGCTCCTTGAAAGTAGGGACTGTCTTTCTTTGAATCCTCACTGCTAATCACAGTTCTTGGCTGATAATCGGTGCCTAATAAATGTTTATTGACTATTGACTGACTTGATTATTGGCCTGAATGAACCACTGCAACAGCAATTTCCTGTGGCTCTTGCTGTATGATTACAAGCTGTCTTTTGATCATATGGCTTTATTCTTCAGTAATGTGTCTATTTTCTTGCTATAGTGTTATTTGAACTAATCATTAATGCTGAACAGTAAAGACAATACTGATTTTGATTTGGCAGAGAATACAAAATACATCTGACATCCTTCAGAATTTGACAGGAAGAAACATTTCAGACTATCTGGTGAAGACCTATGTCCAGATCATAGCAAAAAGGTGCTTGTTTTATTATGTTTCTTACTTATCAGAGATTAAGGGAAACTTTTTCTTATAGAATGGAGTAGAGAGGGAAGGAAAATCATATTATTTCTATGGTGGTATGCTTGATGTTATTCCAAAGTTATTTAGGTGATTTGTAGTGATGTCTTGTCAATTACTTACATTTCTATATCAGTTTATATGCATTGCTCCATTTGGAGCAATCTCATCTCAATCCTGTAATCTATGTAGTATAAGTATTGTGAGCCAGAATTTTGAAATAGATTTTTTATATCCCAAATTATGTATTTCAGTGAGCTCTGCTTCTCAGTTGGTTTTTCAAGTAATTGTAAATGATGGGTGAGAGGTCAGAAAGAGATATGTTTAAATTTTCAACATCCTAATGTATTTCTGAAATAGTTGTTTGAAAATTCAATATTCTTTTGTAGGGAAAAATCAATCTCTTTAAATCATATGATCAGGACTATTATAAATAATGCCTTTGTAAAATAAAAATATCCAGGCATCATAGATTAATTTGGTACATTAATCATATTCTAAATGACACATTTTGTAAACTAAAGAAAAAAGAATGACAGCATGATTATTAACTTTCTTCTCACTCTCTTGCTGCTTTCTTCTCCCCTACGTTTTCCTTTTTCCTTTCTTTTTCTCTCTTTTCCTTTTTCCTTTGTATTGTGCTATTCAATTTACTTATTTCTCACTGGCAGTTTTAAAAGTCTTTGAAATGATTTTTCTTTTTTTGCCTTTGTTTTTTTTTTCAGCTTAAAGAATAAGATCTGGGTAAATGAGTTTAGGTAAGTTTGTGACATTTTTTTTGCTCATCTTTGATTTTTCTATGATCACTCAACTTTATAATGGAAGTGATAAAATAAATGTCTTTTTGTTTTGCATGTCATTTGTTTGGGATTTTTCACCTGATTGAGGAAATGGGGAAAACAAAATGTGAGGGACATATGGAATGAGCAATATGAAATTCACTTTAATTCGTGGAACTAAACTACAGATACATATTCTAGGGCAGGACTGTCAAACTTAAATAGAAATGGAGGCCAGTCATCTATGCATAAGACTTTCTGCCCATGTTTTATTGTCTTTTAATTTATTTTATAAAATGTTTCCCAATTAAATTTTCATCTGGTTTGGGTTGCATTTGGGAATGTGATGGACTTCATGTGACCCACATGAAGTATCATATTTGATCCCTTTGATCTAGAGATCTGCAAAGAACTTGAAGTTTGGACTACCTGGCCTGCCCTAACTGTTGACCTCAAGTATCAAGTCCTCTCACTTTGTTTTATAACCCATTGAATTTATATAAGGACCCTACTAACTTCTGACTTCAGGTTGCATGGAAAGATGGTTTTGTGAGGTGACTGAATCTTCCCCTAGTTATATTTTATGCCCCATGGTCAGATGAGTTATCACAGCCCCAGAGAGTTGAGGGAAATGAGTCAGAGCTACCAGGATGCTAAAAAATAAAATAAGAGTTCAAGGTCACTCTTGAGCTTTGTGTCCAGGATGTTCTTAGGGTGGGGGAAAAGCTGTAGCAAGCCTTGGCCACTTTGAGCTTTGAAGGAGGTAGGGAGAAGACAGGAAGAAATAAGGAGGGGAAATGGGGATGGCTTTTTGGTGTGCTTTGAACTGATTCAAAAGTAGAGTCCAAGAATTAGCACTGCTCAACTTAACACTTTCTAGCTGCGTGACCCTGGGCAAGTCACTTAACCTCAATTGCCTCAGCAAAAAGCAAAAAGAATTAGCACTGCTCATAGGAGACATAGTGCTAGGATCTTTCTCACTAGCCTCCTTCCAACTTCTTCCCTGAATACTAGTGAGTTTACTTCTATACTCCTGGGCAGAGCACAGACAAGCTCTCGAAGTGTCTCTGGGATCTGTGTTACTAGACATGAACCAAAGTCCTAACTTTAATCTCAAGACTAATGTAGAACAGAATTAATTCCAACCTGTCAATCTCTTCATAAATGCAAGCCACTTGGTTCTTAGGGGCAAGGAAATACACGATTCTGATCATGTTTACTTGGATCCCCTTTGAATTTCTATAATTCCTACTCTTACCCGCACAAGCTTCATAACGTAAAGTGAAAGCAAAAATACTTGAGATTAAGCCTAACTGCAAATTGCGTGGCTGTTCTAATTTTGGGTTTACTTTGAGGAGGAAGCAATCCAAAATTTAAGCATAAATCATGAAGGCTGTTTGGATTATTTAGTCCACTTTTAAACAACTGTCTAATTTTTTCTTCCCCAAGGTATGGTGGTTTTTCATTGGGTACCAGTAACGTGCGTGGATTACCTCCAAGTAATGAAATTAATGTTGCCATCAATGAAGTGAAGAAACTCTTTCAGCTGACCAAGGTGCGACAAGTGTGTCCCAAACCAGGCCTGGAGAATGTGTAGTGATGGGTATTGACTTATGCATTGGCAAGTCATGTTACAGATAACTGGGCAAGCTGTCATTTGTTGTGAGGAGAGGTGCCAGATAGGTATGATCACTGAGACCAGGATGTCTCTCTTTGCCAGTGACCTAAATTGACATTAACCAGATTCCCCTCTGGGAAGATTGTGGATTGGTGCCAGCTGGCTTCAGACTTCCCCCATGGCTCCTTCTCTCTCCTGCCCAATTCCTCTGTTCTTGGGGAGGAAAACAAGAAATTGGAACAAGACTCACTGGCCAAGGCTCAGAGAGTCATTGATAATAAAAGAACACCATAAGCAAATGAGAATAGTTGGGGCATTTGAGAGCTAGCACCAAGGGTGGGAGAGGGAAAAGAGAAGAAGGAAGAGAGTTTGGGACTTTTATCAGCTCAGAGATAGCTGGCTAGCTGGGTTCAGAGTCCTTACCAAGCCAAATAAAGTGCTAAGCTCTGCTTTACTCTATCCTGTGCCTTGCCTTTGCCTCTCAAAACACCTGTCTAAATGGACTAGCTGTTCCCTGTATGGAGGCCAAAGGAGAATCACTTGATTTAAATCAAAAGCCCTTGAACTTCTATTAAAGATTGTTGGTGATTAATTTCCCAGATAACCCACATATATGAATCTGCCTGCTGAAAAAAAGCAAAATGGATTTTTAAAAAGACATTCCTAAAAAAAATGAAGAAAATAGGATAATTTTCTTTTTTAGTTGGCTTTTGTTCCTGATTTGTTGTAAAGCACAGGTATGCACACATACGTGTTCAAAGCCTGAGAGTACAGGTGTTGAAGGTTCACTTTAGGCCTACCTGACCTCCCAGTTGGTGCCTTTTGGCACAAACCAATGCCACTGATGCCTTTTGGGAATGGTGGGCACCCCCAGAATCACCAATCAGCCTATTTCATATGTGTTCAATTAGAAAAACAAGGTGTAGTATTTTAAAATGCACAAGGCTAACATTGCATGTGTGTTCCCCTTTGTAGGTTTGTGTGTTTTTCATAATTTTCAGCTTAATGCAGAGAATTAAGTCAATCTAAACAAATCTTTAAAGTCTTTTTGGCAGATGGGGGTTGGAAGGATAGACAGTAAATGAAGAAAAGTCTTCTGCAGATTTAGGACAGTGTGGTATAGTGGAGAGAGGGCTGTCTTTGGAGTCTGGAAGTCATGGAGAGAAGTCCCACTTAGAACTTAGCTATGTGACCATTTAACTTCTTGGTCTCCCAGATAGCATCCTTCACACCATAAATTACAGATGAGGAGTCTCTCTATCAGCAATATCAGAAGTTCTTTAGATTGGTAAAATTAAATCTAGACAAAGAAGAAAATAATACAAAATAAGTTACAGGAAGGCACCTATCTACTACAAAGGTAAAATACTCCTTGCCAGGATGAAATACAACATTTGGGTTTCATGTTTTTTCTTTGCCATTTACAGGATGGTTCTGCAGATCGATTTCTCAACAGCTTAGGAAACTTCATGACAGGACTGGACACTAAAAATAATGTCAAGGTAAATCCCTGTCATAGCCATAATATCTGTTTGCATCATGAGAATTCTAGGCCAATTATTACTTGCCCTCATTGAGGAAGACTGTTGATGAGTGATTTTGTAAATACAAAATTGTGACTCTACCTTGTAGGCAAATAGGTATCATGGTAGATAAAGTGGTGGAATCAGGAATATTTGAGTTCAAATCCAGCATCAGCTGATTAGCTGTATGAATCTGAGCAAATCAATTAACCTCTGCTGCCTCAGTTTCCTCACCTGTAAAATAGTTAATAATAGCATCTACTTTCCAGGTTTGTTGGGAGGGCCAAATGAAATAATGTTTGTAAAAGCACTTAGCACAGGACCTGGTATATACTAGACATCTACTAAGTACTTCTTTCCCTTTGCTTCTTTCCACTTGTGATACGTGTTTGTAATATATTTCTGGGAGCGGGTTGCTTGAGTGGAATTAGTTCAAAGCCAGCATTTTTGTCTTTCAGGTATGGTTCAATAACAAGGGTTGGCATGCCATTGGCTCCTTCCTGAATGTCATCAATAATGCCATCCTCAGAGCCAACCTGCCGGAGGGAAAGAATCCCAGCAACTACGGCATTACTGCTTTTAATCACCCTCTGAATCTGACCAAGCAGCAACTCTCCGAAGTGGCCCTGTAAGCTTTAGGGATCGGGAAAGGGGAGTATTGGGGAGCTTGGGTTCGTTCATCGATTTAATATGTCTCAAGTTGATCAAATGCTTACTCAAGGGAGACATTACTGTAACCTCTGAGGGAAGATAGAAAGATAAATTGTTAATTCATAGTCCTGCTGTCATGGAGTTTATAGCATATGACATGAAAATAATTCTAATACAAAATATAATGTGATGAGGAAGGAAGGGAGAGAGAGTTTCATGAGGTGCAAGAAGGAAAGATCATTTCCAAATTGAGAGATGGGGGAGAGGCATTTGAGCAAGGCCTTGAAGGATGGATAGGATTTCAGCAGGCAGAGAGGTAACCATTTTGAGAAAGTATGGGAAGAGTCTTATAGGTGTACAGGGAGACAAAGACCTAGATGCAATGAAAAAGCATAGGATATATACAAGGAATAATGAGTAGTCCAATTAGGATATTGTATGAAGTAAGACTGGGACCTCTCCTGTGTGGTAAAATCCTTGCAGATAGGGATTATTCTATTAAATTTTTTTATATTCGCGTAACTTAGCACAATGCTATGGCACATATAGTAGGTAGGTATTTTAATGATTTTCACATTATCATTTAGCTAATATTCAAAGAGCCTAATGATTTTGAGAAGCATTTCCAAAGTATTATTTTGAGTTTACGTGTTTTAATTTGTGATTTCTAACACCCAGTTGAATCTTTTCCTGGTCTAAGGGAGCTTCTGAAATTTTGTTTTTTTTTCAGGATGACTACTTCAGTAGATGTCCTTGTTTCCATTTGTGTGATCTTTGCAATGTCCTTTGTCCCAGCCAGCTTTGTTGTGTTCTTGATCCAGGAGCGTGTCAGCAAAGCTAAACATCTACAATTCATCAGTGGTGTAAAACCTGTCATCTACTGGCTTTCTAACTTTGTCTGGGATATGGTAAGAGCAAGTTGCTGGATAGCTCACCTGGGGTGCTCTCCTTCATAATAGGGGAAGCAATCAATATTATGGGAAAATTCTCAATAGGATTAAAAACAGATGTCCAAAAGGAAAATAGAGCAACTGCATCATCTCTTATTTTGTTTCATCATGCTAAATTATTGTTAACCATATGGTGTGATGCTAAGAATTTTGGAGTCAAAAAACCTGAGCTCAGTAAGTGTAATCATAGGACCTCGAACAAGTACCTTATATATTCCCTCCAACTCCCCACCTTTCCTGTGCCTCAGTCTCCTCCTAGCTTACGAGGAATTTTTTCCCCCCGTCAATGGGATAGCAGGAAAGGAGGGGAAAGAAATTGGATTTCTCTTCATTGAAAACATTTTAAAATACTTGGAAGTATCTTAAATTTATTTGTTTATTAATTTATTAAATTTATTTAAAATCCAGATGGGGAACATGCAAACACTTTTAGATGAGGTCACTGTATTGTAGTTTTGCTTAATTTTTTTACTCTTTTACAAGAGACTTATAAACTGGGAGTAATAAGTGAAAACCAAACATGTCAATAAAAAATTAAAGATTTTTATGTTGTTTTTATTAATGCAGTCAAATTGTATTGATGAAAAAAAATTCCTTGTATTAGCATAGCTAGATAAGAAATTAGAAATCAAGTCCAACTACTCTGCTTTACAAAGAAGGATACTGAGGCACAACAAAGGTAGGGAGTTGGAAAGATTACATAGTTGGCATATATTGGACTTATGATCAAGTAAATCTTTTTCAAATGTATTGTTATCTGTTCATATTACCCCCATTTTATACTTTTTAATTTTTTAACCTTTTTTTTAAACTTTTACTTTATACTTTTTAAACTGATTTTTCTGAACTTACATGTAAGACTTTTCATACCTGTCAGATTTCCTCCTTATTCAAGTCCCTCTTTCTATCTGTTGTGAATTTTTTTTTTTTGAATCTTGAAATTTAAACATTTCCTCTGGTGTAGTAAATATCCCTCTTAGCTTTGTTAGTTGCAGATTTGTAAGTTGCTCATCAAAATTATATCAAAAATACCATTATTAATTTAAAAATCATAAAATGCCATGATCATGGTATTTTATTAGATGTTTAGCATCAATTCATTTATTCAGCCATCTACCGAGTTTTCCCAATCTAAGTAAATAGATTCTACCATAATTGAGTCAATTTTTTCAATTTTAAGTCAAACTTAATCAAGACCCAGATTTTCAAATTGATCTTTTCACAATGATATAATTCTATTGCTCATTTTATGGGTACTTTTTAATAGACTCATTTTACAGGGAACATGGTATTGTTAAAAACACATTTAATCTAAAATTTAGAAAATCTGGGTTAGAGTCTTTGCTTAAGTATCTATTAAATTATGACCTTGAATAATTTATCTGAGCCTTGGTTTCTTCATCTAGAAAACAAGAATAATAATACCTGACCTGCCTACCTCTCAAAGTTTAGTTTTATTGAAAACATAAAATGAAGGGTAGCTAGTTAGCACAGTGGATAGAGCACCAGCCCTGAAGCCAGAAGGACCTGAGTTCAAATTTGGCCACAGACACTCAACTCGTCCTAGCTGTGTGACCCTGGGCAAGTCACTTAACCCTAATTGCCTGAGCAAAAAAAAAAAAAGAAAGAAAAGAAAAGAAATACAAAGAAAAAAAAGAAAATAAAACATAAAATGAAATAATGTGAAATTGTAAAGAATAAGATATTGTATTAATATGAGTAGTGCTATTTTTATAATTAGGTAAACTAACATGTTATCAATAATTTATATTCCTCCCTATTTCCTAAAAGAATTCATTAAAACAAAATTATTATTAATAATAATATCACTTAACATTATTATTTGCTCATCTTATAATAATAATTTATTTTTTGTTAATTAAAAGGACTCATACTTCACTAACTATAACATTTAGGAATAATTGTGGGAAAGGCAGAAACAACAAGTTTATGAGATCATCCCAGAATAGCTTGTCAGAATTCATTGCCTAATGATTTGATTAATGATTCATGTACCATTCATTCACAGTTATTCTCATCTGTCATTTGTTACCATCAGAGATAAGAGGATGGATATAGTTGTGGAGCTAAGGGATGAACTTTTATTTTATCTTTTTATTTTCTTTCAGTGTAACTATGTGGTACCTGCCACCTTGGTCATCATCATCTTCATCTGTTTCCAGCAAAAGTCTTATGTGTCTTCCACCAACCTTCCTGTCCTGGCTCTTCTCCTCTTACTTTATGGGTAGGCAATCCTGAGTTTGAGATGACTAGACATGAAGTGAAGAATAAAAGAAGAAGCAATGTTTAATCTTACCTGTTTTATGCCTCCCCAGGTGGTCAATAACCCCTCTCATGTACCCGGCCTCCTTTGTGTTCAAGATTCCCAGCACAGCTTATGTGGTCCTTACTAGTGTGAACCTCTTCATTGGGATTAATGGAAGTGTGGCCACTTTTGTTTTAGAGCTCTTCACTAACAATGTGAGTATTGTGATTCCTTTAAGAGTTATCTGCTTTTTTGATTGCAAATTCAATACCCAATGGATTGTTGTAATTGTCATAAAGGAAATACTGCATTACAGATCAGATTTTAGCCCTGGAAGCTCTTGGTTTGAGTCATCTTTGACTTGGGAAATCACTAATTTCTGTGATTCTCAGCATTCTCAGCTCAGAAGCTCAAATGTGATAATGTGTATGTGAAGTGCTTTGCAAAATTTAAATCACTAGATAATGACAGTTATTGTTGCCTAAAATATATGTTTAGGGTTTTGAAAAGCCAAATTAATAAGATCATGTATTTTTGGAAGTATTGGGTGTTTGGAAAGACATTTTTGCCTTAGAACTTTAGAATGTACTTTAATATGATGAATTAAAGCAAAACTGAAATGCTATGAGATATCACCTAATCATTCTGTTTCTTATTGTCAGTTGAGTTCTAGCTAAGAAGCATTACAGTTATTGTAGACATTCTAGGTCCCCCTAAGCCATGGTGATACAGTGGTGATACAAATCTTTGAAAATGGATTTGGACTGTGTTAGAATAGAATTAGAGCAGATTATACACAAGCTGCCAGCTAAATATCCATAATTTCCAACTTGTATGCATTTTCTTCTACCTAAGGCATTTTTCTAAACTCTCCACAGGTTATTTCTTATTTCATCAACAATGATTGTGAATGTTTTTTTTTTTTTTTGGTAACTGATATCAGAGATTTGCATTAATATACTAGAATTTCAAAGTTTAGAAGGGACTGAGGTTATGTATTCCAGCTTCTTGTACCTGAGCAAGACTCCCATCTCCTAAAGAAGTGGTCACCTAACCTCCATTTGAGGGCCTCCAGTGCAAGAAAGTTTGCTATCCCCAAAGCAGTCCATTCTAAATTTGGATAACTGAGTTATTAAAACAAAATTTCTCTTATATTGAGCTGAAATTTGTCTCTGCATTGCTCCTCTAGAGCCAGATGGAACAAATTAAATTTCTCTTTTTTATGATAGCTATCTTCAAATACTTAAAGCTGCAAATGTTTGAAGACAGCTATCTTATGTAAGTTTTCTTTTCTTTAGGTTGAACATCCATAATTTCTTTAACTACTCTCATCCAACAGATCTGCTCTTTATTCTAATTTTATAATTGCAAGATGCTGCTAACAGTTGATTTGTGTGTGTGTGTGTTTGTTTATTTTAATAGAAGCTCAACAATATTAATGACATTTTGAAGTCTGTGTTCCTGATATTCCCTCACTTCTGTCTGGGCCGAGGGCTAATTGACATGGTGAAAAACCAGGCCATGGCTGATGCACTAGAAAGGTTTGGTAAGTGAATACTCTTCATTCCTTAACTACTGCATATTAACATTGATGGCCTTAGGACGGTAAACAAGTTTTTATCTTTGAACAACAAATTCAAGTATTATTTCCTGTGCTTGACTTTGCTTGTCAGCAGGTCATATCTTATTTTTACTAGATTGTCCACACCATTTTCAACTGTCTCATATGTCCTAGTAGCAGAAGTGAAATGGCATGGTGGATATAAAGGTGTGAACCTTTTAATGAGAAAAATAGTGAATCTTCTCCAGGCTCAGTTTGTTGATATTATTGAGTATGCTTGTTGAGTGGATTAAGAAAGGCAATCCCTTCATCCTTGAAATGCCCTCAGGAAAGGAATTAGAGAAGAAAAATGTATTCTTTAAAGTCAGATAAATTAAAAACTTGTGTTAAAGCAAAAAAAAAATTATTTGTTGTTTATTTCATGCTTTTATAAAAATAATCCTTTGTGTTTTTGTTGATTTTTCTTATATCTCTGCACATTTATTCACTGGCTTCAAAATTAAAGCTCCATTAAGTGGGGTGCCCAAGAGAGGAGAGTTAGCAATAAATCACTGTAACTCTCAAATTCACCTCCATACAACCTATAAAATAGTGCCCCCCCAAAAAAAATCCTGGAATAACAGAACCAGCAAAAAGATGGGGTAAAATGATCTTTTAGACCAAGAAACTTGTAAGATTAGCAAGAAAGGTCTGTTTCACTCAAACAAAAGGGACCAAACAGAAAAAGGAAGAACAAGCACTGAGGGGGAAAAAAAAACTCCTTAAAAGTTAGAATTGGGCAAATGGAAGCTAATGAGTCATGAGACATCAAGAATTGACTGAACAAATTCAAAAGAATGAAAAAAATAGGAAAATACCAAATTGGGGGGAAAAACAAACAAAAAAACTGACCTGGAAAATAGATCCAGGAGAGGCAATGTCAGAATCAGGATTACCTGAATGCCATATTAAAAGAATGATCTGGACAACATCTTTTAAGAAAATTATCAAAGGAGCAGCTAGGTGGCACAGTGGATAGAGCACCAACCCTGAAGTCAGGAGGACCTCAGTTCAAATCTGGTCTCAAACACTTAACATTCCCTAGCTGTGTGACCCTGGGCAAGTCACTTAACCTCAATTGTCTCAGCAATCAATCAATAAATAAAATAAAATATCAAGGAAAACTGCCCTGATATTCTAGACAGAGAGCAAAATAGACATTAAGTGAATCCTTTGATCACCTCAATAAAGAGATTCCAAAATAAAAACTTGAAGGAACATTATAGTTATTATAGCTAAATTACATAATTATCAGGTCAAGAAAAAAGTACAAGAGACTAGAAACAAAATATTAGGGAGCTACAATCAACATTACACAGGATTTAGCAGCTGCAACATTTTTAAAGAATTGGAGGTCACGAAACATGATATCCCAGAAGGCAAAGGAGTTAGGACTATAACCAAGACTCACCCAGCAAAATTAAGCATACTTTAAGGAGAAAATAGTCATTCAATAAAATAGGAGGATTTCAAGCTTTCATAAGAAGACAGAATTGAACAAAACATTTGATCTCCAATATCAAGACCCAAGAGAAGCCTAAAAAGAGAAAAGAAAATATAAGGGATACAATAGAGTTGAATTGATTCCATTTCTATGTGGTAAGGTGATACTTGTAATTCTTAAAAATTATACTACTTCTAGTACTACTATAAAGAATATACATAGATGTTACAAGTATAAGATGAATTTGAGAGAATGGCATAAACAACTAGGGAGTGAGAAAAAGAGAGAGTGCACATGTAAAATAGATAATTGTGATTACATTAAATTAAATAGCTTTTGTACAAACAAAACCAATGCATCCAAATTTAGAGAGAATGCAGAAATAAGAATACAAGCCATTCCCCAATTGATAAATGGTCAAAAGATATGAACAGGCAGTTTTCAGATGAAAAAATCAAAGCTATCTAAGAATATGAAGAAATGTTCTAAGTCACTTTGGATAAGAGGCAATTCAAACAGTTCTGAGGTACTACCTCACATCTATCAGATTGGCTCTTGTGACCAAATAAATCTTGGAGAGGATGTGGAAAAATTGAGACACTAATGCATTGTCGGTGGAGTTGTGAACTGATCCAATCATTTTGGAAAGGAATTTGAAATTCTGCCCAAAGGGCAGTCAAACTGTGCATAGCTTTGATCCAGTGATGCTATTTCTATGTCTATATCCCAAAGAGATCATTAAAAAAGGAAAAAAGGAAGTAGAAGCACAACTTCTTTAGCAGACTTTTTCATGGTGCCAAAAATAATGGAAATTGAGGAGATAACTATCAATTGAGGAATAGCTGAATAGGTTGTGATAAATGAATATAAAGGAATGCTATTATGCAATAAGAAATGATGAACAGACAGAGTAAAGAAAAACCTGGAAAGACTTGTACAAAGATAGAAAGTAAAATGAGGAAGTACACATTATCAACAATATTGTGTGATCAGCCATGAATTACCCAGTTCTCAGCAACACAATGATCTAAAACAAGTACAAGGGACTCAAGAGGAAAAATATTATCTATATCGTTGAAAAAACTGGTGGATTAAGAATGTAGAACAAAACATGTTTTTTTCACTTACTTTATTCTTCATGATTTTTTTTCTTTTTGATCTTCTTTCACAACTGTGATGAATATGGAAATATGTTCTATGTGATAGCTTGTGTGTGATCTATATCAAGTTACATAATATTTTAGGAAGAGGGAAGGAGAAAAATTTGGAACTCAAAATCTTGTAAAAATGAAAACTAAAAATTATCTTGACATTAATTGGGGGAAAATACTGTTTAAGAAAAGAAACAATCACTACCAAAAAAAAAAAGCTCTAGAAAGAACAGTATAGGAGGTGCTTTCCTACTATATTTCCTTCTTGTATCTGAAGGTGATTTCAGTGGGGTCAAAGATCTTTCCCAGAATAGATGTTTACTCATGAGGATCAAGAATTTCATGATTATCAAAAATACTTCTTGGGCTTTTTTGTTTGTTTTTAAGTTAGAGAGGAAGGTACATTACAAAGAATCATTGAGAAAACAAGTAGGGAATAATAATAATAATAATGGTACTTTTTATTCCTTATTGTCTAAATCTTGAAAGTGTTGTCTTTCCAGTTAGTATACTCTGACACTTTTCTTGATCTCTTATCAATAAATTGCTTCTAGTTATCATAATACTCAATAATAAAGATACCTGGTTTGCTCCTCTTCCCAGCCCTAGCCTGCTCTGCTATTAACCAAATGTATGACCTTGGATAATTCCATGCCTCAGTTTTCTAACCTGTCAAAGGTCATAGTGATGACTTCCCCCGCTTACCATTGTTATTTGGATGAAATGAGAATGAATGAGTGAATGAAAAATAATTTTTGGATGCTTATTTTATGCCAAGCACTTTTACGTGTGGTGATTGAATATAAGCAGATAAAATAGTCGCTGCTCTCAAAAAGCTTGCTTCCTAATAGGAGGAGATAGCACAAGTTGGGTTGGGGAAGATAGGGATGATTAGCTAATTGCACATGCTTGGTAGCATGTTTTGGAGCTAATGAGCAAAATAAGGTGAAAGTTAATTTATCCAGACCCAGGTCCTGGTAGTAGTCTGAATTCTGGTAGGAGGAGGAGGAAAAAGAACAGAATGATGATGGTAGAGTTTGGAGGAGAATATCTGTCTATTGCTTGGTAAACTGTAATGTTTTATTTGTGTTGTTACCTATTTGTGAAAATTGCTTTAATTTTAATTGGCAATGAATGGTGACCATTATCTTGGACTGGAGCACAGGCCAATGTGCAGGAGAAAGCAATAGATGCCTTAGACTAAATTCTAAAACACCAATAAATTCAGTGTCTGTGTGCTTTTCCTCGTGGTTAGCTGCCCTTTTCAGAGTGGGGACTGATATGTGTGCATGTTGTGTTTGTTCTTTCTTCACTAGGAGAAAACCGTTTTGTCTCTCCACTCTCCTGGGACTTGGTAGGAAGGAATCTCTTTGCTATGGCTGTGGAAGGAGTGGTTTTCTTCCTCATCACTGTACTGATCCAGTACAGGTTCTTCATCAAGCCCAGGTGAGTTTATTTCTCAGATGTCATTGGGTGCTAAATATTTCAGTTTACTCATGGACCAGGCAAAGTGACATGCTTCAGAAAGTGTAGATTGGAAACCAAAGTTGACGGTTAACATATAGTATCTCATGAATAAATTTCAAATTTCCTAGATTCTTGAATTTCAGCATTGAAGGAATACCTTCCACTACATCCTTAACAAATGACCCTCTAGCCTTTACTTATGGACTATAGGAATGTGGAACTCATAGCTTATTGAGACATCTCAATTACTTTTGCGCAGTTATGGTTAGGAGAATTTTCCTTATATCACACCACACGCTTCCTCTTTGTAATTCCTATTTCTTGTGCCTAATTCTGCCTTTCAAACATTTGAAGGTAGTAATTATGTCCTCTCAAAGTCTTCTATTCTCCATGCTAAATATCTCCAATTTCTTCAGTTGATTCTCATATCCCATAATTTCTAGCCCCTTACAATCTTGGTCACCCTCACATAGGTACTTTCTATTCATCAGTAGTCTTTCTAAAAATACAGTTTCTAAGGCTCATCTTTTCACTAAAACCAAACTCAATTCTCCCTAATATCTCATTTATTTTCTCTTAGATTATGGTCCCTGGCTTTGAGCTTCTATTGAGTTGTTTACACTTTCCATCACTAGAAACATGGAATCATACAAATAGAACTGGAAGAGTTCTTGAATATCATTTCCAACCACCCGGGAAATGATGTGGCCAAATTGTACCACTGTTTGGTAGCAAGAACACCCCAGAGAGAGACTTTCTGCTGCCTCATAGTGCTTCTAAACAAATGAGAAGCTATATTTAAAGCTACATTTCTATAGGCTTCTGAGACATAAAGTGTTTATGGGAATTGGCTTAGATTTTTGAATCAGGAAAGACCTGTATTAACATATGATCTCTAAAATTTACTAGCTTTATAGGGCACAGATAGGCAGATCATTTAGTATTTTTCAACCATAATGTCCTCTTCCATTATTGACTATTTTTGACAGCTCACTTTAGGGGTTAGTTTCCACTGGAATAATATGTTCTGCTTTATTTTTCCATTAAGACCCGTAATTGCAAAACTTCCTCCTCTAAATGATGAGGATGAGGATGTGAGGAGAGAAAGGCAGAGGATATTGGATGGTGGTGGACAGAATGATATTCTAGAAATCAAAGAATTAACTAAGGTGAGGAAATGAATAACTACTTTAAATTTTCTTTTCTTCAAATGTCTGTTTTGTGTTAATAGTAAGCCTTTAGAGTATGTAATACTTTGCTTTGCATAAGAAATGTACTCCTAAAATTTACTTGTAAATTGAATTTTGACAAAGGAATCCTTTGTAAGAACGTTACTTCATCTTGCCATCTACTATGTTTGTTCAGATTTTCACATGTAAGAAAGTGATATACAGTGGTAGAAAAGGAACTCACAAATTCTCTCTGTCTGATGGAAACATTAACTAGAGAGAAAAGAAAACCTTTTTTCGAGTTATGAACTCAAAAAAAAAATGGAGACTCTGACTTGCCCCAGCACTGAGAATGCATCTTTATGATGGTGGTGGCAGTGGCAGCAGTTTTATCTATTTTGCCTTAATGGTTAGTTTTTGACCTTCAAGTATGTACCAGAATGATTCACTGACTAGCAGGACAGCTTTGAAAGTTACATATTGAAATTTTTTTTAATTTAAAAAGTATATCCATGTATTAAAAATTCAGTTTCATGTGTACAATCTTTTCCTTCCACTCTATAATGTATGGAAATACTCATTTTATTGGACGTATTTTAAAAGAAGAAAAAAAAATGACATTCACTGAGTTTAAAAATGGAAATTTAGATTTCAGAAAGTTGGCTTGTTTTCATTCTCATTCTCTAAACAAGACCAAAACTCAGGATATCATAATATCAGGTAGTCATGGTACTGTGAAGATATGAGAGCTTTACCAAGGTTTTGTATTTGTTCCAGGGACTGCTAAATTTTGAAATCTTTATTTTCTTGAACTTAGTATTCTTGTGATGACCTTGAATCACTGGTGCTCATAGATTTCTGGCTGTTTTATTTTAGGTCTATAGAAGCAAAAGGAAACCTGCAGTTGACAGGATCTGTGTTGGCATCCCTCCTGGAGAGGTAATGTCAAAGTTGTCACATTGGTTTTTATGCCACTTAATGGGGAATGTGCTAAGCCAATTAGGTAGGATTGGAAGTAGGGAATAAAAAAACGTTCATGGACTTCTTTAATTAGGTGTTCTATAGGACATGAATAATTTAGCGGCCAGGAAAACCCAAATCCACATGATGATTTTCAGCAATATGAGCTATTTAAGAAAATTCCATACTTTTAAAACATTTCTTTTCTCATCCATCCCATTCACATAGATGATGAAATTCAAATAAATATAAAATGGAATTTCCCTTTTCTTGTTTATATTGTTTAATTTCTGTTCTCTCGGATTGTATGGTAAAACTGGGCTTACCTTCTTGTTTATCGCATATTGATTTTAATCTCAGTTTTGATCATTGAACTGCTATCTGTATTTGAAAAGTATACACATAGGAGCAACTAGGTGGCACAGTAGATAGAACACCAGCCCTGAAGTCAGGAGAACCTGAGTTCAAATTTGGTTTCAGATACTTAACATTCCCTACCTGTGTAATCCTGGGCAAGTCACTTAACCTCAATTACCTCAGCAAAAAAGAAAGAAAGAAAAATATACACATATATACTTCAAAAGAGCCACTATTTCATCGATGCAGTTACTCCCTCTACCAATGTAGATTAGCAATACCAGCGTGCCTTAGTGGTTGTTAATTTTCATTAATTTCTGTAACTAAAAAAGGTCATCATCTTTTCAGTTTTCTAGTACTGAGTTTCTCTACTCCCTAGTTCATTAATTGTTCACTAGGCATATGCATAAAATTATTCCATTTTGATAATAAGACCTGCTCAAAATTGTGCTCTGCTAACATGAGAATCTGGTCTCCTATTTTACTTAGCTATCTAAGTCTCAAGACCAACTGTAGGAGTGAAAATGGGAGAGAATTGCTTTTCTTTGCTTTTTGTTTGTTCATTGCCAAAGAATATATCATCTAGTGGCTTCTTAGTTACATTGACCATTGAGGAGCAGAATCAGAGCCTTTTCCTAGGACCATATTCAAAGCCTTTCTCATTGTAGAACTCATCAGAACTCATGTCTTGTCCTCCTAAACTTAAAGATCCACCTCCATGACATAATCTGGCATCAGAGTAGGATTTTGTATATGTCTTAGATGTATACATACATCTATAATGTATATGTTTATATGGGAATGAATGAATGTGTGTATAAATATGTATATATATTCACACATATATATTATATATGTGTACTTATTTTTATTTATATATGTGTATGTATGTATTTGTATATATATGTGTGTGTGTGTGTATGTTTTTACACACACAGACACGTGAGTGTATCTATCAAGCAATGGTAGGTGGTCCTATCTAGCCTTCAGCTCACCATCACCTGCACTTGATCATACAAATGATTTCTAGTGCATTATGTGGCTTGCAGACTGGAAATTCCCCACCCTTGATATATAGCTTCTCAAAACCTTTTTAAATTCTCATTTTAAGAATTGAAGAACAACATATTTAATAATTTAAGATTGTGCTCTTTGAAAGCTTTTCTGCAGTACTTTATGAAATCTTAGAATTTAATGGTATCATTATACTTGGGGTCTGATTCAACTTGCCTAACTTTCTCTTCCAGTGCTTTGGGCTTCTGGGAGTGAACGGGGCTGGAAAATCATCAACTTTTAAAATGTTAACTGGCGACACCAGTGTGACAAAAGGAGATGCTTTTCTCAATAAAAACAGGTGAGAAATGATCTTTGTTTTTAGCATTTTTACCCAAAGTCCCTTCAGATATCTCTTCTATCACCTGATTATTCTGCAATTATACTATCAAATATTTTCTCTTACCTTTACTTCCTCCTTCACTAAAAGCTTTGGAAGCTCAATAATCTTTTTATGAGAAGTCATTATATAGTAAAGAAAAAAATCTTGGTATTCTAATTTTTTAGAAAATGATGAGGATCTTATAGTGCTGCTTGAGTGATAATCTATGATGGCTGGACTCAAACTCAGCAGAGTATAGTGCTGGAAGGAGCAGCTTAGACAATATGGGTATTATGAACATAAGTTGAGTAATTAGTGATTCATTATATGTAAAACCCCCAACTCCTGCTCTTGTCTTTTGTAGTATCTTGTCAGACATCCAAGAAGTCCATCAGAACATGGGCTATTGCCCTCAGTTTGATGCTATCACCGAACTGTTGACAGGAAGAGAGCATGTGGAATTCTTTGCACTCTTGAGAGGGGTTCCTGAGAAAGAAGTTGGCAAGGTAATGATGGCTTAAAATCAGTTCCAGTGAAATAAGCATTCTTTCTCAAATGTGTTCATCCTATAGGCTTTCCAGAATAAACTTATTAAGGAATCTGCTCCTTATTTAACATTAAATATTAATTTAATATTTAACTATTTAATAATTAAAATAGAAATAACCATGTGGAATTTCTGTTCCCCCCACTATTTCTGGATTTGTGAGATGCCATGATAATAAAAAAAAAGTAGGGATATTACTGTATTACATACTTTTGCAGCTGCGGCTCTGAACATTAATGACCTTGTATTTCAATTGAACCCTTAAGTCATCAATTTTTCCTTGCTCTCTTGCCATATCAGAACACTCTATAGTGGGGGGTATATCTCTTTGCAAGAAAAAAGTACCAGTCATCATCATTATTCACAGTGTTCACATGTGAGCTGTGCCAGAGGGAGGAAATCCTTGGTTTTGTTGTTGTGATTTAAAATTTCTTTTTTCAATGGTTTCCTTTTTCAAATTCTCAAGTGACAAAGCAGAGTGATTAATGTAAGTTATGATAATTTTTTGATACTTGAGTTTATTCTACTGCTTCCCACAGCCTTTATAAACTTGAGTATTGTGTTTCAAGGCCTTCTTTCTCATCAAGTGTTTTCTCTCTTTAAATATATCACTGAACCTTTTTGATAAGAACTGAACTTTGTTGTCCCCACACAATATTTGTGCTAGCTGTTACAAAATTGTCTGCCTGTGCCTGTGACCCTGAAAACAGGTTGGGACCATTCTTTTCCTTTGTTAATTTTTAGTGCAAGCTGTTTTGACAAAGCACCTTTAAACAGGGAGTCAAATCCTGCCCTCAGACATTGAAGAAAAAAAGGGAATTGTAAAATGTTGGTCTTTGAGTTACCTTGCAGTAAAGCAGATAATTAAAGAATTGAGATCTGTACATTTCAAATACTTTTATGCAACGTCTTGCTAATTTGAGAGCAAAAAAACCCCAAACTTAAACTGGATTTCTTTTCTTGCTGTAGGTTGGCGACTGGGCAATTCGAAAACTAGGCCTTGTGAAATATGGAGAAAAATATGCTGGAAATTACAGTGGTGGCAACAAGAGAAAACTTTCAACTGCTATTGCTTTGATTGGGGGGCCTCCAGTGGTGTTTTTGGTGAGTGTTAGAAATTTTGGGGTCTTTGGAGCTTTTAAAAAAAGGCTTTGATTTTTTAAAAAAAATAATTCAAATACATTTTAAATTCATATAAAAATAATATTTTAAAAAATTTTCTATGATAAGCATGAATTCTTGTGTTTTTTTAAAGATGTCCTTGTGTAATAGTTTTTTTTATCATTATCATCAGTGTTCACATGTGTACTACCAGAGAGAAGTCGTTTGTTTTGTTTTTTGTGAATTTTTAAAAGAAATAATTTTCAATGTTTTTTTTTTAAATTCTAAAGGAGTGTTAAATTATAATTAGACTTGAACTCTATTTGAAAAACTATTTACTAGCCCTTTACTATTTAGTCTTGCTAAGTTCAAATTAGGCACTGACGGAAAAGTAAATTAAATTTAACAACAACAACAGAAAACAAATGGGCTGGTTTGGGGTCTAGATTAAAGGATGTTAGAATGTTGGAGTTTAGGGCATGTCCAAGTTATAATGTGTTCATGTTTCAAAGAGACAGTGGCTGGGACATGGAATGTGATTGCATAAATGTAGACTTGGTCCTTTGAGCATCTTTTTTTCCCATAAAGATCCGCAAGCATTTATATGAGGAAGAAGATATGGATTGCAGAATGGGGGTGAGGATGGAAACAGGGTCACAGAATTTGAGAGTTGGAAGGTCCTTGGTGACTTGTCATCCTTACTAGACATCAAATGTTTTATTATTTTCCGTATAAATCTGGAAATTTATTGGAAATAACAATGTAACTCAGCCAAGGAAAATGAATAATAGTGAGGATAGGAGTCTAGATATGGAGCTGAAAAAACCTCAGAGCTCATTTAAATCCAAGCCTTTCATTTTAATGATGAGTAAACTCAGTCCATGGCAGGTTGTGGCTTCCCCAAAGTCACTTAGAACTAAGAAGTAGAGCTCAGATTTGAAATCTTTTCCTCTGACACAAACCGTATTACCTTTTCAATGCCTCGTGCTTTCCCTGCCTAGCTGCTGGCTTCCATCAGGATTCTGAATGCAGAAGGCTGTATGTGGGTGGTTTATCAGAAAAGCTGACATTGAAAAGATACTAAGTTCTGCACAAGAATGTGCTGACATGATGAACTCTGAAGGGCTTTCCTATTATAGCATTCTGTGATGCTACACTTTTATAGACTTGTCTTGGGCTCGTTTCCTTTTTTTTTTTTAAAAATTAAAAATTCATATTTCCTTTATTTCTCCTCACAACAACCCTGCGTGACAGATAGTGCAGGTATCATTAACATTGTTGTACAGATGAAACACAGAAAAGCAAAGTGTATTAAAATACTTGTCATGTGCTGATTTTGAGTTTAGTGTTTATATTGTCTAATTTAAAAAAAATGAAAAAAAAAACCCAAAAAGCAAATTGCTTCCAAATGAGATCAGGTCTTAGTTTTGTTTGTTTGTTTGTTTTATTTCAGTGTCAGAGATTATCAATTGGAAGAAGCTTCAAAATTCATCTTGTTTAGCACATTTCAGAGAATTCCCCTCTCCACTATCCTTGAAAATGGCCATCCTTAGAAAGTCTTCTACTTTTTAATTAATGGTAGCAAAAAATCCCCTTAACATTTTAGTGAGCATTATAGGAACAGAAGGATGACTACATTAGAACTGCTTGAAATTGGTTGTATTTTTAAAAAATCTATTTTCAGTTTATTTTTAGTCGATGAAATCTGTATCCATTTACATTTTAGGATGAGCCAACCACTGGCATGGATCCAAAAGCCCGTCGCTTCTTATGGAATTGTGCCCTAAGTGTTATCAAGGAGGGAAGATCTGTAGTGCTTACCTCTCACAGGTAAATAAATGGTGGCCAGGGGTAGCTAGGTGGCACAATGGGTAGAGCACCAGCCCTGAAGTCAGGAGAACCTGAGTTCAAATCTGGTCTCAGACACCTAGCTGTGTGACCCTGGGCAAGTCACTTAACCCCAATTGCCTCAGCCAAAAAATAAAAATAAAAAAAAAATAAATAAATGGTGGCCATTGGACTCCAATTTATCTTTCCATCCACCATATCCCTAAATGGAGTGATATCTAAAAACCAGCCTGAAATGATGTGGAAATTAATTATCTGTTGCATTGCCTTGCACCGTATTGATTTGTGACATAATGTAAACACCAGGTATCAGTTTGATGGTTGATATTCTCTCTGCAAAGCTAAAAAATTGTTTTGTTTTTTGTACAGCATGGAAGAATGTGAAGCTCTCTGTACCAGAATGGCAATCATGGTCAATGGGAGGTTCAGATGTCTTGGCAGTGTCCAGCACTTAAAGAACAGGTGAAACTTTGGTTTTTGTGGGTGACTCAAATTGGGAAATTAGGTAGTCGTGCCCTTTTCTAAGGTAGTTGCTAAAAATGCAAGGCAAATAGGATAATTGAGTTAAATTACTTTTTCTCGTACTTTTTCTGGAGGCTTGAAAAGAACTTTATTTTTCATAGCATCAAGTCTCATTTTCCTTATAGATCATCTCTGCATTAAAGTTCTTTTCAGAAGTTTTCTAAGAACTCTCTCTACTTGACTTTCTGGATTTCAGGTTTGGAGATGGCTATACAATAGTTGTACGAATAGCAGGCTCAAATCCTGACCTGAAGCCTGTTCAGGAATTCTTTGGAGTAGCCTTTCCAGGAAGTGTCCTCAAAGAGAAACATCGGAACATGCTTCAATACCAGCTTCCATCTTCCCTGTCTTCCCTGGCCAGGATATTCAGCATCCTTTCCCAGAACAAAAAGAGATTCCACATAGAAGATTATTCTGTTTCTCAGACAACACTTGACCAAGTAAGTCTTCTCTGGCATAAAAACTCATTCACTTATACATAAGGGATGGTTTTTATTTTGATAAGGAAGAGCTTTGAAGTCTACAATTACATTGATTCTAGGAGGTGAATCCTCCACTTTCCTGTAAGCTTGCCTGTATATGGGGTTTGGGTTTTTTATGGGGTCAAATCCTTTTTTCCTTATGGAAGATTGAGTAACTGATGAATTATAAACAGTTAATGGTAGATAGAGGGGGGGGAATGGTTTATTTTTCCTTGATTTCTCCATATTCTCTATTTAAGTTGCTATGATTCACTTCCACTATTTAATGTCAAAATGGAGGGTGATTTGGGGTAAACATAATAAGGAAGCAAAAACATGATAAAAGCTAATTCAGGATTACCTTTCTTTTGACAGGTATTTGTAAACTTTGCAAAGGACCAAAGTGATGATGACCACTTAAAGGACCTGTCATTGCACAAAAATCAAACTGTTGTAGATGTTGCAATTCTCAAATCTTTTCTGCAAGATGACAAAGTGAGAGAAAGCTATGTCTAAGTTACCCTCTCCTTCCTGAGAAGAGAGGCTGAGAGACAGGAGGAACCAGAGGCCTTCCTTTGCAGGGAGTCACATGTTCCAGGGGAAGGGGCCAGAGGATTTCGCGGAAAAGAAACCAGACTGGACCCTGTGCTGATACTCTACAATGCAATGCAATTCAATGCAATGAAGACAAAAAAATTCCATTACAGGGGCAGTGCCTTTGTATGTAGTCTTTGCCTTGTTGTACAGCTCTCAAGTGAAAAGACTTGAATCTAGTTTATCAATTTAGTCTAACTATGGGAAACTGTAGTGTGGAACCTGTTGGGTTCTAAATCATCCCTTTTTGTTCCTTTTATATTTTTATTAGGGTTGCAACAATAATTCACTGAGTAATCATGGCCAGTGATTATTTATTGAAATTGTAAAGCATGCCCATCCTTAAGTCATTCAATCCTGGCGTGCCAGGAGTAGGGTTTCCTGGTGACACATCCATTGCTGGCAATGAATGCACCGAACCTGCTAGTGCCAAGAAATGACAAATTGAAGCACCATGGCGTAATGTATGCTTTTTTTTGTGAAGGAAAAGCCTAAGTGACTGCTCTGTAATTAAGGGACTGCTGAAAAATCAGTTGACAGTCAACAATGTGGAGCCACAAATCACCCTGTGGAAGGCAATGCACTGCTTTGATTGTTCCTTATGTGAGTTGCTGCAAGAGTGGCCCCATGCCAAATTTTGGCTGCTCTGGACATATGGGCTTCTTAGTTCCTTTGTCACAGGAGAGTTTCCTGTTCTTCTTTTCTATGACTCTTTGAGCCTAATTTTAGTAAGGAGCCAAGATGGAGGAGCCAAACTGCAAGTAAAGAATGAATGCAACAGATTCCTTGACGGCATATTGCTAATGCACATTAGTAAAAAAGAGACAGCATGCAAACTTGCTGGGTACTATGTCCATCATTTCTCAGTTGTCCAATAAAGTGGTAGTACTCTGCTTCTCAAGGTAATTTTCTTCAACACAAATGTAGTATTTCAGGCTCTGTGTATTTCAACCAGAATATGGAGGGGAAAAAATGTCATTTTATTTTAACAAAAGGTATTATACTTTTAATGCTTTTCATGTTATTTGAAATTTAAGTACCTTAAGTGATTTCTAATTCAACCACTTCATTGAAGAACATTGTAGTGTATTATAGTATGGCTGCAAAACCTCATAATCTGGGATGTATTTGTAGATATATAACAGGACTATTGAAAATAATACGGTGTTTAAAAAAAATCTTAACAACTATTTTAGAATCGAATAATTTCAAGGTTGCTTGAAATTTATTTAAGACTATCAGTCAATAAGTATTTTTTGAAAACTTCTTGCTGAATAGAGGTACTTCATCCCAGTAGATTACATGTGTCATGGTATTTTACATTATTGGTTTACATATGTTGGTTGGTGGAGAAATATGAAACCATAACTACAAACTATCACCTTGGTGTTCTTTGAGAAAATAATCCACTGAAGTCAGCCCAGTCCTTAATACCCTTCTCCAAGGATCATCAAATGAAAGGGGTTAAATAACAACAGTATAGAAATGGTTAGTGATTCAAGACCAAACAAAAACTGTATTTTATGGAGAAACTTGCTGACTTCAAAAGTGTATCTTGTTTACCTGCCACTACAGTACACTTAAAATGCAAAACCATATTTGTCGCAGATAATCTGGTAGCTTATTTTTTTAATGTTATCATTTTTCTTAAAACATAAAAAAGGATAAAATATTGTTTCTAAAAAGACTCTTAGCTGGCCTGAAAATAGATATAATGAGTTATTCATGGATGTGTCCATAAAAATTAGATGATATTTATTTTGTATTTTTAGTGGGTAAACACTTGGGAGTTCTGTGGAGTTGTATGGATGTTTTTGCTTTGAAACAATTCAGTTCAGTAATACTTCATGTAGCCTGCCTGGATACAATATATAAATAGGAGAGAACTACTGTGTAGTACAGTTGAAGTGCCTTTTTTCAAATCAAGCTCCTTTTTTTAAAAAAAAAAAAGATTTTAAAAACAAACCTTTTAAAGAGAGATTTCAGAAATGTTCAGGCTAGGTTGTATTTTTGTTTAAAATTAATTTTTTTATTATCAGAAGGCTTATTTGAATTATTATCCCCTAGTTTAAAAAAAAAACTGATTCCTGAGTAACAGCCTTTCATCTCCATAAAAGATGAGTATATTTTCAATAATTTTTGCTAAGAGATCAGCACATTTTTGTTCTGACTACATTCTTACATAATGCAAAGAAGTTTCTATTGATGTAGATTTTCTAGATTCAAAGTGATGGACTTCAATTGGTTGCCTTTGTAATCATGATCTAATGATCCAAATCTATGAATAATAGTACTATTGCTTTATTTTTTCAGACTACTTTGACTATAAAAAAAGAACATTGAACTAATAAACATTTTTGAGAGAAATAATTTCAGTTTTCAAAACAAAAGTATTTTCTTCCGGTAGACTCACTCTTGATAAGTTATAAAAGAAATATCATTTCATCAGATTTGTTATATAAGTAAACAAAAGTCCTCATTTTTATGAATTACTTAAGATTTTATTTAATTTCATGCTTAAAATTACAAAACTTAATTTTGTCAACCCTGTGAAAACTTAAGATTGTGAATTTTAAGCCTTCCCAAAAATATGCATTGAAAGATGTCTGCTATTTTTTTTTAATTTTCCCCTTGAATTTTGTCAATAACTGTGAATCTGAGAAGGAAGAAACAAATCCTGAAACTACTGTGTTTCAAGTGTTCTGGGAGCTCTGCAACTCTTGAAGGTTGTACATCATGTGTTCATTGACTATGAGTCATTTACAAGGTGATTTCTGTCGATTTTCCCCCTCTTATATCAGGTAAAATTTTTCCAAAGAGCCATGTGTTGTGTGGTACTGAACCACTTTGATAATGAAATATTCATCAGAATCCTTGTTACTAGATGCTCTTTTAAAAATTGTTGCATCCCTTTTTTATAGTATGTTAGTATTTTACTAAGATTAGGCATATTTTCCCCCTTCACACCTCATTGATAAAGCTCTGTTTTTTGTGCTTTTTTGATACTGTTGGTCCTTCATTCCAAGCACTTTATGCTGTCTGTAATGGGATCTATTTTTGCACTGGAATATCTGTTAACTGCAAAAAACTAGACAAGGTTTCACAATAGATTTCTAAGTTAAATAATTTTCATTAAAATGAAAAAAAAAGAAAAACTGTCAGTAACTTTATATGAATTATTAAAAAAATCATATTTCTATGTTGTATTGAGTCAAAAATAAAGCTGTAGCAATTTCTTGGTCTATATAAATTTACTTTCATGCATTAATTCACACTTAACCATACTGTTGAAATGATGCCATAAAACTTTTTTCAGATCAAAAACCATACACTCATATAGGCTGTTTTAGGTCTTAAGCAAAAAGTGTAAATCACATATTACATCTTAGACTAGAAGTTGAAATATCCCCAGTGATCTCCTGGTCCAAACTATGTTCAGATTAGCAATCTTGTCTGAAAAACCATGATCCATTATCCCCAGCAACTGAACTTGATGCATAAAATGTAATCTGAGTAGGGCAGAACACAGCAGAAATATTACCTCTTTCAGTCTGAAATTATATTATCTGGCTGCCACATTACACTTTTATCTTTTGCTTTCTGGATGACATATTTGAGGTGTGATTTGCTGCTTTGGTCCTCATTTTGTTAATGGGTAAAATAAGAGGGCTTGGACTAGACAGCCTGGGAGTTTCCTTCCAACCTTAGATCTGTAATATCTATGAATGAGTTTCTGGTCCAATTATTGCTCCTTTATCTTGTTTCCACATTGTTGGCTTTTGCTCTGAGTTAATTTTCATGATGGAATTCCTAGTACATGCTATCTTTCTGCTAATACCAAATTGCCTTTTTTCCTTTTTATACATTTATTATCCACTTTGACATGTCCTACTCTAGGTTCAGTTTTATTTTTTTAAAGTGTTGGAATTATTTTTTTTTTCTTTTAGGGATTTTTCTTCAGTCTCTTTGAATACAATTTTTTTTTTATTCAGTGTTTATAAGTCCTATTCCCCATCCCCAGTTTTCACCTCTTTTGTCCATATCTTCCTTTTCTATTTTATCTGAGCAGTCATTCTCTTTTGAGGTTTTTGGATGTTACCTTTTTCTCTTCTCAATTTATTTGGGGGGCATTTTAATCTATTTATATAGCTAATACAGAGAAATCAAGATCTTTCACTTAGTCGAATGGGCTACCTTGACCTCACCAACCACATGGTTGGAGCAGGTCTTGTGATCTCTCTGGAAACTCACTGCACCTGGAACCCATTGTCCTTGCCAGATGTCAGTCACTCCCCAACCTTTGGCTATTTTGCAAAACTTCCAGTTGCTGCCCCTTCTATGTAATCCTGGTTGAAGTGTATTTAAGCCCTGCAACTCCTGTTACTTTTGGGCAGTCTCGTACTTCAGTGCTGTGTGGTATACCAAATTACAATTCCCTTGCCTTTAGTAAAGATCCTTGTTGCTACTCTGATAGCCCTCTTTGTTTTGGGTTGACACCTTCTTGGGACCTATAAACAATTAGTACATAATCTATTTTCATGCAAATCAATGACAAGTTATAGCAAAGGTAAACTTACATATCAAATTGGAATAGAACAGTCATAATAGTTCCTATTTCAAACAAATTGCTGACTGAAAAATGGTGTGTAGATAAAAGGCAAGTAAGTCTAAGTATTACCATTTTAAATATTTGTGTAATGTGAAATAGCCATCACAAGGCCAAAACAACCTTGATCAGAGATCACATTATTTTGCCAGAGAATTTATTATTACTTAAAAAGATACTATATAGGGGCAGCTAGGTGGAGCAGTGGTTAGAGCACCAGCCCTGAAGTCAGGAGGACCTGAGTTCAAATCTGGTCTCAGACACTTCCTAGCTGTGTGACCCTGGGCAAGTCACTTAACCCCAATTGCCTCAGCAAAAAGCAAAAAAAAAAAAAAATTGAAAAAAAAAGATACTATATAGAAAAGATGTAAAATACACTGAAACTACAATTTCCATAGTGGAGAATGAAGAATGTTTACCTATTTTTATAAGGTCAAATATTTGGTAACAGGCAAACTTTCTTTTTGAAAACATTGGAAGTCTACCTTGGCTGAAGTTATTCACAATAAAATAAAGAAAAATAAATGTATGTAGTTAATTTTCAGCATACTCTTACAAAAATGTTTTCATTAGAATTAACACTTTCCACTGATATGGTAAAGAGAAAATCTTAGCGATACACCTTCTTGAAATGAATAAGATTGGTCCTCAGATAACCCAAGTCTGGTGCCAGGCCTATGTCTGAAATCTTTCTAGTTGGGTAGGACCTGTTCAACCTCAGACTGTACTGATAGAACCTTCGAGCATATGTCACACAGAGAAGAGATGTCACATGTGGCCATCAGCCCACCACACTTTGAAGTGAGGCCTGAATGAGACTGAAATGCAGTTGGGGGGAGAGGGGAAACAGGACAGTAGTGGATAGAGCACTGTCCCTGGGGCAAGGAATCTGGCCTCAGATACAACACTTCCTAACTTTTGACTCAAATCAACTGCCTTCCCCCCAAAAAAGAAAATATAACTGGGAAATGTATCAAAAATAAATAAAATACAATTGAATAGATAATACGTGGTTTTCTAGGTTAATATGCATCCCACAAGGATCCTTATGAATGCATTAGTGGCCCGTTTTTATTTTGACAACACTGATATGTAGAAGTATCAGAGGAATACCTTGATGGAGGATATTTTTGATAAAATAGCTTTTTATATACAGACAACTTTGGCATTTTTTTCTACAGAAAGAAAACCTACATTTTCCTCCGTTATTTATATGTGTTCATTACAAAATAAATTTTATTAGGTAAAAATAAATTCAAGAGGAATGGGTTTGAAACAGCAAATTTTTTTTTTCTTTTTGTAATCTTGGTCATGGAAAAGTACATTCATGGTTACTAAACGGCTAGTCTCATAACTCAAGATTAGATCATTGAGGCCAAAGGCAGACTAAGATGACACATTTAATAGGGAAAAAAGAAAGGTTAATGCATTAATGTTAATACAATTATCAGAAAAATTTTCAGTAAATTTACTGGACCCTGAAATGTCACTGAAGAAAGTGATGAGCAAGACTTGGTGTAACAGTAATGACCTGAAAAATATTCCCCTCAGTACCAGCACCAGGACAATAAAGCTCTTGAAGGCCAGTTGTTAGTCCAGTTCTGTCTGTACACAACTAATCAACTTGTTAAATAAAATAAAGAAAAATAAGAATAAGAAGATGAATTTAAAGAACTTTTTATTAGAAACTGTTGGTAGAATGCAGCCGTAAGTATCTTCATATTTCTGCAGAAAATTACTTTAGTGGTGAAAATGGTAGTGGAATAAGAAGCATATTTTCTTGAGATTCCAGGTGGCTGCAACTCTCCCGAACTGCAGGGAAAATCCAATATGTTAGTAATCATATTAAATTAATATAGCATTTATATCTACAAATCATTAAGTAGTAAGCATTTATTAATTCTTACAACTCCAAAAAAGTAAGATAGCTATTTTCAATTAATGAATGAAGACACTAAAATTTGTAACTGAAGAGATGCACAGTTAGGGCTTGAATTCAGGTATGCAATGATTCCTCTAACATTAATTCAAAGCCACACAAACCTTCTGACAATGTTTTGGACCCAAAATAATTCATGCCAAATGAGGCCCCAGACTCCCAGCTCACCAGCTGCCACCACTCTGGCATCTTCATGGGCTCTGTGCCTTCCAGCTGCACGATTGTCTGGTGTATCAGTCCACCAAAGAACATGAACTGTGGAAATCAAACCCAAACATCTTATTATTTCAAGTAAAAAAACATTCAAGTGAATCAACATACTGAATTTTGTTCTTTAATACACTTTTCCAATAAGAAAAATAAATTCTACAGAATAGAAAATTTTAAAAGCACCTTTGATATCAAAATGATCCAGAGAACATGGAATGTGGCTTCTAAAACCATGATTAAATTTATTTTTTAGGCTTTATATTTAAATTATAACTAATTTTAATTAAAATCAAAATATATATATTTTTTAAAAATTGGGTTTTTTAGGCTTAAAAAAAAAGCAACGATATTAAGTACAGGAGAATAAAGACCAGGTTTACCAGCAATTCATCTGTAAAAGATGTAGAGGTTTTACTTACTTCATCAACATTATGATGTAACTGCCCGAAAAATTAATCCAATTTAAAGCATCCAAATCAATGAGGTAATAAATCCTAATTTACACTATAAAGCTCTTAAGTTACAATACTGTTTTCACTTCTGCATGGCCACACATTCTGACATAATCTGCAGAATGTCTAGAAAAGGGCAGCTAGGAAGAGGAAGAGTTGAAAGATTGGAAATGCTTAGTCTGGAAAAGAGAAGGCTTCTGGAAAACATAATAGGATCTTTATTTAAAGCAGGGCTTGGTATGATACATCTGAAATCATATATATATATAATTTCAAATGGATATATATGTTTCCCTTGAGTAGAATGTGAACTTGAGAGCTGGGACTGTGGTGAATTTCTGTTTGTACTAGTAGGATTTAGCACAGTGCATCACACATATTAAGAATTTAATAAATGTATTTTTCATTCATTCATTCCTTGTGGCTTCCAGAACACTTAGGTGGAAGGTATAAGAGGACAAATTTTGGGTCAACACAAAGGACTCTACAATAGGCAAGGGTTCTGACAATACAATGGAATCCTTAGTGGAACAGTGAGTACTTTTATATATTCAGAAAATTTCCAGTGACCATCCATCAGAGTTGTTTTAGGTAAAATTTCTTTCTTTCTTTTTCTTTTTTTCTTTTTTACTTGGTGTAAAGTTAACATCAGATAATCTCTAAGAAGCAACTGTGTGCCTCAATGGAGAGAACACTAGGCCTGGAATCAAGAAGACCTGAATTCAAATTCACCCTCACATCCTCACTAGCTATTAGCTTTGTGATCCTGTGTGATCCCAAGATGCTAAACTTCTGTCTGCCTCAGTTTCCTTAACTCTAAAAATTTATAATGATGGGAAAGTAGGCATAAGATATTTCTTCAGTTATCTTTAAAAAATAAAATCATTTTTTTTGAAGCAAGCATTTGCTGTCCTCCCTTCTTTTTCAATTATCTTGAAAATCAGGCTTCAATGCCTTCCAAATTAAGTTCCCTCTGGCACAGAAATTTTCTCTATCTAGTCTAATCTAGCTACTCTTCTCACTTTTGTTTTCCTTGATCCTGCTGCTACTTCTTGTGTAGCTATGCCATTTTTTTTAAGAGTCCATATGAGATAATTCCCCTGTCACTGATGGACAAAGTAGTCTCTTATATAGAGTTTACACAGCATTTACATTTTTTCATCTTTTTGTTGTAGTTCACCTGTTTTTAAATGTTCTTAGAATGATTCACTTTTCTCAATTTAGATTAATTAGTAAACTAAAATAATTTTGGCCAGATATATAAAGGTGGTAGAGAATAACAACAACAACAAATCATTTCTATTGTTCTTTAAGATTCAAAGAGAACTTTTCAGATATTATCTCATTTGACTCTCCCAACAACCCTGTGATGTGGGTGCTGTTTCATCCTTGTTTTACAGAGGAAGAAACTGGGGCTGAGAGAGATCAAGTGACTTGCTCAGGATCATACAACTAGTAAGTGATTTGTAGTTGTTCCTGTCTCCCAAGTATAACTTTATGCCCACTCTGCCACCTAGCTGCTTTGCAAAATGAAAATTATCCTAAGGAGAAAAGGAAAGAAAAAAATCTAGGTCAGATAGTTTCCTGCAAAGAGAATATTTTCTGTTTTCAGAAACAGAGTCTAACCGTACCTCTATTAAGTGTCCCATATTCTGTGTGAAAAACTCCAATCAGTTTTGAATAGCCTACTTGGATATGGGTTTGCACTGCTCTTTGAAAGTCTTCACCCCATAGAGCTGGCCCTCCGGGCTTCATGTGAAAAGTAACAAGTTCATAGAACCCTAAAGAAGGAAAAAAAATGTAAAATTAATCAGTTGCAAAATGAATATAAGCAATTTCCAATCATGTTCATTTTGGTTCAGGTATAGCTATCTATTGGGCAGCTAGATGGCAAAGTAGACACACAGCTGGTGATGGAGTACTGAGGACCGAGTTCAAATCCAGTCTCAGAAGCTGTGTGACCCTGGGCAAGTCACTTAACTCTGCCTCAGTTTCCTCATTGGTAAAATAAGCTGGAGAAGGAAATGGCAAATCACTCTAGCATCTTTGCCAAGAAAGCCCCAATTGAGGCCATGAAGAATTGAACATGACTATGACTCTAGTACTTCTCTCTTAAATAACAAATGAGTTTTGATCTACTTTGGTAAAGGGCCTTTCTACACCAAGTTCTTCATTCTGAAGAAAAAAAATCACAGATTCTTCTTATATTGTATGCATATATACGAGGTATATGTATAATATTTATGTGCAGGAAATCGAGTGTTAGTTATGTTCTGAAAATGTCTAAACTCTATCATTCCCAATAGCTTCTTACAGAAATTTACAAGGGGGCATAGATGTTTCAATATATTTACTAGAAACATTAAAATATTTTTGTTTAGCTGCCTATATTTTCTTTTTTCCTTCCAAATTTTCAATGGAAACATATATATATTTTCTATCTATGTATTTTAATTTAACAGGTTACCATTAACAGGAGTCAGGCAATAGATTTTAAGTGACTTCTGTATTTTTCTAATTCCAGACCTGTAGAATACAGCTTATTTATTGTTTATTTTTCAGCATGTGTATGAGTGAAAAGGATCTTGCCTCTCTTTACTAAGGAAATAAAACCATTTCTCCTAGGCAATTGTAGAGAGATAAGAAAAAGGAATCCTGGGTAAAGAGTTGGAGTGAAAGAGAAGGAGCCAGTGGAGATACTGTTGAAGAGTTTAATAGGTGGAAAACCATGTTTTGAAACTACAACAGAGGCAAGACATATCTCTTCACTGGTGCTCAATACAAAGACAAAAATAAGGATTAAAAAAGGACCATGGAAAAAGACTCAGTAATATAAAAAGAATAAGAATGGAGCAATAGGTAAGCAAGATTATAAGTTCATCTGTAATTTATTATACCTGGATCCTGGTTCAGGTTTGGCCATTCACTGGTTGTGTGCCCCTAGATAAGTTATTTGAGATTTCTGGACCTCATCTCCTCATTTGTAAAATGAAGGTATTGGCTAAGATAATTTCTAAGGTCCTTACCTGCTCTAAAATTATATAGATTACATAAAAACCATTTCAGAAAAGAATTTGGAATGAAGTACATAAATTTTCTTTTAAAAAATACATAAGGGGGCAGCTAGGTGGTGCAGTGGATAGAGCACCAGCCCTGAAGTCAGGAGGACCTGCGTTCAAATGTGACCTCAGACACGTAACAGCTGTGTGACCCTGGGCAAGTCACTTAACCCCAATTGCCTCAGCAAAAAAGCAAAAAAAAAAATAAATAAAAATAAAAAATACATAAAATTTCTTTTTAATAATAGCCTTTTTATTTTCAAAATACATGCAAAGACAGTTTTCAACATTCGCTCTTACAAAACCTTATATAACTTTAATTTTTAATAGGTTCTTTTTTTGACAACTTAAGTTTACATTAAAAATGATAGGTTAAAAAAAGTTATACTTTCTATTCCAACCTTGTCTTAAAAAGTAGACAGGTAATTATTTCTTTAAATCAGCAAAAAGGAAATGTTACTGGATATGTTCACAGATCTTTAGAGAAAGTTTTCATATGAACTGAGAAATAAGAAAGAGGAAGAAAGTTAGAGCAGAATAAAAGTACCTGACTGTTCCCAGTAATGACCTGCTTCATACATTTAATCTTAATGAATGCAGACTACTAAAATCAGTGGTATTAAAATCTGTACACAAACATGCTTATATTCAGGAGTTAATGTTAGAGAACTGATTCCCATGTTTACTTTTATATTTTAACTTTCAGACCCTTAAGAAACTTTCCTTAAGATATTATTTCTTCAAATGAGAAAAGACATTTCTTTTTTTCTCACCAAAACTTGATTTGTCACCCTTTTCTAACTCTGGAAACATGACTGTGAATTACAATTATGGCTTATGAATTTCAAGACAACCTTCCCCCACGTGTCTTTTGGAAAACACTTTAACACTTAATTTTTTTCTCCATGATAAGCAAAAAATAGCCAACTGGTTGGCTTCTCAATAGTCATCATCTATTCCTACAGAAGTTAAATAACTGCTCTCAGATTTTTGAACATGATACTTTTAGAAAAATCTTGCTGGCTTAAAAATCTTAATAATGAATCTGTTTCAGAAATAGTTCTAGTGATTGAGAAGAATTTACCTTCTTTAGGAGGCTTTTCTATTTTGCACCATGGTACTAGATAAGCTATTTCATTCTTCTGTTGGTTAATAAGTGGTAAGTTTGGAGAAATATATTTTTCTTGCCATTCTTTATCCTTGGCTAAGGCTTCCCGAACTCTAGTTCGATGAGCAAAATCATCTGTGGGAAAAGAAATGTTAAGAACACTAAAGATGCAAAGTTCTCAGTTTTATTATAAGGATTGAACCAAAGGTCAACAGCATTTTGAATTAAAAATAGTACAAATAAAATAATAATAAATCTTACTTCTGAAAAATATGCCTTTTTTGCTTCTCTCTTTGATGCAATCAGTGAATTAATGGTTTTCTAGTACACTTCTTGCCCCTCCCCCTGCAATTATTTATTTATTTTGTGTGCTGGGTAAATTAAATATACATTTTACTTATTAGAACAATAAGAATCTCACATGGATAAATAAATGCTCAAAAAGAGTGATATGAAAAAGAAAAGTGAAATAGTAGACAGGATTTTCGATTTTGAAAAATTTGATTTCTAGTGAGGAAGAGCTAAATTCAGATAGATGAATGAGTAACTACATGAATAAAACATTTATCAAACTCTTACTATGTGCTAACCATCAGGAACGCAAAAAGTAGGACAGTCTGCTCTCAAGATGTTCACAATCTAATGGACAATATCTGTGGAAGGTTTCAGCTTCCAGTAAGATGGAAAGGTTCTTAGGGGGCATCATTGGCAAAACATATGATGATACCTTTTCTTTAATATCATTTACACAGATAAAATCCTATCAGTTTCAGATGTTAAAACTTAAACTACAGTGAGGGCTTTGGTGGCAAGAACTTTCTTTTTGGATCTTTAATACCAATAGCTGCCATGCCTTCAGATGCAATTGCCAGGCTGAATCTCTACCAGGATTGCTTTCCAAGATGAGACCTGAGGGCACAGGGCTGGAAGCATTACTGTTTCCAAGGCTTTTGGGTTCAGGATCCTAGGCTGTCTCCACCAAAATCTTAAGGGAAATGGTAGTGGTATTTCCACTTGCAGATCAAGTCAGACCTTTATTATAATACTTACTTAACATCCAAGTCTCTGGCAAATCTAGAAAACTAAAGCTACAAATGGTATGCAGTCTGTGTCAGAACTCTTTGGATAAAATCACAGATAACTAATATGTAAGGTTAAAACAGAGAAAGACTGAATTAAGGGGAAAGTCTATTATCTGCTTCATCTCCTGGCTAACTGTGTTGTATTTTGTGTTTATAGTCATAGCTGTTATGTTTCGTGGAAAATTACTCTGATAAGTATATGTGCATCAAGGAGGTTGTAACAAAACCTTGTTTTTTTCTGTAACAAAAATGTAAACAAAACAAAACAAACCTATGGTTCTATGCTATCTGCTTCTTATTTCAGCATTTCAAAAGAATATAATTACACAAGATAAGTCTTTAGCCAACGTTCTCCAAGTAGTTTTATAAGTTGCTTTGTCTAAAAATATTCCTTTATGATGGCCTCTGTAGTGGCAAGTCCAATATTTAAAGCCATCCAGGACTTTCCGGAGACTGGTTCTCCAGTGACAATTTCCTGAGAATCCAAGGTTATCTCTGTGTTATGATGAGTTATCATGGCTGAACTTGACTGAAGAAAGTATAAAATAAATGCTAGTGGAGACTAACACATACTAGAATAAAAAGCTAAAATAGTAGCAGCTAATATTTACCTAGAATTGTGGATACACTGTCTTATTTAGTGTGGTGATAGAATGAGAACTTGAATCCCAGTAAGAGCACCTTTGTTAATGTCCCACTGCCCACACTACATGAGTGACCTTGAACAAATCCTTTCATCTCTCCAGGCCTCAAAGTTTCTTCAGGTAAAGGTACAGGATCAGATGAGACAACTGTCATCTTAAGGTCACAATAACCAGATGAGGAAGAACCAGTTACTATTATCCCTATTTTAAAGATGAAGTTAGAACAGTTACATGATTTATTAAGAGTGACTAAGTTGGAATTCAAACCATGGTCTCTCCTGACTCCACGTGTACTGATTATATCACATTCAGACAGCAAAAAGAACAGAAAGAACTCGGGTATAGGAGATATAGTCTCTATTGTCTGTTTCACTACAAAAAGTGACTCAATCTAGTCCCTGGCATAGGATTTCTCCAGTCACCAAAAAGTCCAGTTGAAGACGTGAGCTTTAATTTCTCATTTAGCAATTACACCACACCAACATATAGATGAAAAATACTGCTATAACCCTATGGTAGGAGGAATGCCTGCCAGCATCCCTGCCATGTGGGCTATACCTTAAAAGGTATTGAAACTTGAGACTTGATTGGCTCAGAGGATTAAAGGCTTGGGTCACAGATACAGTTTTCTAGTTTCCAGAATACAAAATAG